>JAEAOA010001352.1:0-172500 GCA_016746295.1 Potamilus streckersoni
TACGATGATGTAATGTTAGATAATCAAAAGAACCCTGCTAGAATATTTTCCCGAGGTAGGCATAAAAACACTGACGTGATATATGTCACTCAACGATATACTCAAATTCCAAAAGTAATTCGCGATAACTGCAATATTCTTGCTGTATTCAATGGCGTTGATACACATACGCTACGAAATATTTGGCAAACATGGTGTTCCGATATGGACTTCAATGGATTTAAAAATTACTTTAGTCATGCTCAGTCTGCCCCATATGGATTTATAACAATAAATTTACACGACCCTCGGTCACGATATCGTATTGGCCTTGATCAAATATTTGGTTAAATAATTTGTATTAATCAGCAGCAGAGAGGGTGAAATGACAACATATTTGCGACCGTAGATGGCAGCAATTTGAGTGTGGTTATGACAATGTATTTGCGACAAAATCGCTAAGATGGGGTCTTTATTTTTTTTTTGGTTGAAATATGAGATTTCGTAGGAAGGTTCCATTGGCATTCTGAGGCTTTAATCGATTCTGTCGCAAAAATTTGTAGACGTAGATGGCAGCAATTTGAGTGTGGTTATGACAATGTATTTGCGACAAAATCGCTAAGATGGGACCTTTAATTTTTTTTTGGTTAAAATATGAGATTTTGTAGGAAGGCTCCATTGGCATTCTGAGGCTTTAATCGATTTTGTCGCAAATATATTGTTGTAGGGTTCACCCTCTCTGCTGCTGCTACCTTTTGATGTATAAGTACCAGAAGCAATAGAACAATTTACTAATATTGTATTTACTTATGTTATATTTGCTGGCAGTTCACTGTCATATGTAATAGGCTGATCAAGTGCAGTGTAAGTTTTTTCAGTAAATCCTAACAGTTGTGCAATACCTCTTTCTCTTGGTTCAAGACTGATTACTATACTTTTCAAAGTTATCCTAGTTCGCAATGTGTTATAATTTGCTGCCAATTCAAAATTATCAGCCACACCGTCAGCTTTTGTGATGAGCTCTTTGATTGCCTTGTTTAGATCAGTAATATTGTAAGCTCCTTGCGGAATTTTTATTTTTTTTGTTGTAGATATTGGAGATGTTGTAATCATAGTAAAATACATTTCATCGTTAACATCATTTTTCACGTTAGGTATAGCATTTCAGCAAGTACAAGAAATTAATCCAATTTCATATTGTTTTGTAGGATCTAGTTGGATAGGTGGAATATAATTTACTGAAAAATTTGCGCTATCTATCGCAGACTCACTAGAGTTTAGTAATAATGTTGTTTGCATTCCTTTAATATTATATCATTTTACAAAATTAAGTCGCGGTGTAAAGTTTCATATTCGTCAGATATTAATAATTCACTCGATCTTAGATGATCAAGTATGTCAATGATTTCATTAACAAGTTCAACACTAACATTCCCAGCTTCCTTTGATGATATTAATAACATTAATCTACCTATCATTTCAGTAGTTGATGTAAATAACTTTACACCAGTTCCTGTTCTTACTTCTGTACATTTCTCTACACGAGTTTTATCAAAAGTAAAAAAATTCCTTTTAAAACTCCACCCTTTACCAAAAGGTTTTAATCTACTATTTTCGGCTGTTTTTTTTTTTAAACGTGAGAGCAATAACACTGTTTCTCATTCTTTCATAAAGTGGAATCATATTATCAATCTCTGTAACCGTGTTTAATTCATCTTTATCAGCAGCTCCGTCTTTAAATATTACATCTAATCTATCGAGTAATGTTTGATATTCTACATCAGTCCACTTGCTTATATTATCAATACCCCTTATATTTTCATTCCTTAAAAAATCATCATATTCACTACCTTTTATCTCATCATTTGCTCTTTTTGTAAAATAAAATCTTTGATCTCCAACTTCCATAAACTTTACAGTAAGCTCACCAACTCTTTGTTGCTCCTCTTTGATATCTTTTATATCTCCTGATAATTTTTTTATAATATTTGTTATTCCTTGCATTGTTAACTCTGCTAATCTTCGCTCAAGTTCCAGCGGATTGTTTATCAATCGATCTGTTTCAGCTTGTCTAGCCGCAGGATCAGCTATATTTGCTGTAAATGCCTCAATTAGTTTTCTTTTTTCTTCATCAGATCTAGTAACAAGTTTTGCAGCAGCTGCTTCCTGTTGTTCTTTAACAATTCCAACCAAGCCTATTTCCTGCAGTTGTTTAAGTTCTTCTTCTGATAGTGGTTTAGTTTCAGGTTGTTTACCTAATAGTGCTTCAGTAACGGGCTTGAAAATTGTAGCTGTTGCTTCTGTAGCGGTTACTTGCCCACGTTGTGCTTCTTGTACTTTTTGCTTAAGTGATGCCTGAGATTGAGCAATTTTTTTTTTAGATCTTCTATGTGTTGTCTGTATCTTGCTCGTTTGTCCATTATTATAATTATAAATTTTATAAAATTGAAACGCTTTACTGTAAGTAAGTGTCAATACAACAGCGAAACATTTTAGTTGGATCATTTGTAAGTTTATCAAACAAGAAAAAGTTAAATTTATCTTTTGTAGCATTACGGTAAAGTTCAATAAACTTATATTTTGTCACGCCACCGCATTGCTCGCTTGCAATATTTCTAAAGTCAACATGATCCAGTCCTGGAAATAAAATAAAACAACCCGTATTTCGCCTAATAAATCTATCAACATTATAAAATCCTTGAGCGAGATAAACAGAATTACACTGTTTGTTACGTGACAGTGAGAAACATGATCTTATTTTATTCATCTCCATATTATTTAGAGGAATATCTTCAAAAACTACTATCTTATGTTCATCTGCATCAAGTTGATTAACTGGAATAAGATCTTCTGGCTGCCTAATTATAAAAAAATCTTCACCAGCTTTAAGATCATCACGAAGCTTTTTATTATATTCGCTTAATAACTCATACTTATCTTGCTGTGGATTGATTGTGTAAATATAAACTCTGTCGTAGTTAAAATTATCACCAAGAAGCAAATTCATAAGCAAATTTGTTTTCCCCGATCCAGTTCGCCCAACAATAAGATAATGACAATCAGGAAGTTCATTGTTATGTTTATGCTCCACTAGTCTCTCTGTATCAAAGTTTAATACCGACGATTTTGCCATTTTATATAATATTAAACTAGTGTTGATAATTTTATCTAGGACAGTAAATAATGAGCTACTATACAAAATTTGGAACACTATCAGATTTATCCACAAAAGGTTACCAAGGTGACTTATCCAAATATGCAACTCTTGATCAGCTCAAAAATGAAATCAATAATTTACTAAATCTTACACGCGTAGATCCAGATGAAGTCGTCATTTTCCAGGACAAAGAAGGACGATTAAAGACGAGTAACGTAAAACTGTCAGATGCAGTTGTACGAAATCCAAGTGGGAATATTGTTATGACACAAAACAAGATTACAGATCTTGGAAACCCAACTGAGGATGGGGATGCTGTCACTAAAAATACGTCAATGATTGGTACGCTTCAATTAATAATGAAATCACAGCGCTCAAAACTGATTTTACCAGTCACGTGAATACATTTTTAAGTTTTCGCAGAAACATAAACAAAATTAGAGATGACTTTTTTTTGGAAATCCATCAAATGTTAACATTACACTCGCTAATATTAACACAAAACTCAATGATATTAACACAAAACTCAATGATATTATTAGTGAAATTCCTAATATTGTTGAGAAAACGAATACGATTAAAAAGCCTCACAAACAGATTAAAAATATTGTGTAGACTGTTGCATCCGGTTATAGTGGATGGACATCACAAAACAAATCTATCAAATATATTGCAGAAGTTACCGGTGTGTATAGATTGTCAGTGTTTAGCAGTGTAAAGTTTAAAATATTTACCACATATTCATGGCGTTATTCAGATGATGACATATTTGGAATATTATCTGTAATATTAAACAAAAATTCTGAGGAGGAATTTATACTTGAACCAACTGATGAAACTTTTGTAGGTCCTTATCGGTGGTGTTTGGAATTTGTAGCTGATTTATCATAACAATAAAAAACAAATATCATAATGAAAAGAAGTATAGTTGATTTTAATCACGTTTCAAAAGATATTCCAGAACAGGATGTGGACGCACTAATACAATACTATCAATATTATCATAAAAAACTTTGGTGTGTAAAAAAATGTTACAAATACTACAACAAGATCATTCGAGTAATATCATATCTACCCTTGTTAATGACTAGTTCTGGTATAATTTCAAGTAGGGTATCATTAAATCCTTTTTTGTTAATCATATTTGCTTTTGGTGTTTCACTTACAGCGGCGTGTAAAAAAGTAGAACCAAGACATTTGATAAAGAAGCACGGTTGTTTAACATCAATTAAAACTTACAAGAAACTACTTGATCAGATCCGGTCTTACCTACGAGGAGTTAAATATAATATGGATGATTTATTACGTGAATTTCGTATTATTGACAATATGTTAACAGATATTCTACCAATGAGGGTTAGCAAGTATGAAAAAATATCACAAAAAATATGAGTAATATAAAATTTTATCTAAACTTAAGATATAATATAAATAAAATAATATCATTTTCATTATAATGCTAGTTTAATTTCCACCTTGTAAAGTGAAACGTTCTAATGCACAGTTTAATTGTATCTGATAAAAAAAAATTTGTGGTAAAACTTATTTGCCGTCTTTAGAATAATCATATTCCACACATACGCTGTTCTAACAAATTCGTCACTTCTGTTGACAGAGCTTATCGCATTCCAACACCTGTTGTTTTGTCTGGTTACAAAATATCTGTCTACATAGTAGTACTAGAGGAAAATGTGGGTTTGGCGGGGGTGGGGGAGGAGGTGTGGATGGTGGGCCAAAACTCTCATTTTCCTCTACTACTTCGAATCACTAGGTCACCAGAGCGGTACAAACAACTTTTGATGGCTACTGCTTAAAAATTAAATTTGCTGTTCGAAAACCAGAACAGACTTGGATTTTGTATATATATATATATATATATATATATATATATATATATATATATATATATATATATATATATATATATATATATATATATATATATATATATATATATATATATATATATATATATATATATATATATATATATATATATATATATATAAAGATATATATATATATATATATATATATATATATATATATATATATATATATATATATATATATATATATATATATATATATATAAAGATATATATATATAAAGATATATATATATATATATATATATATATATATATATATATATATATATATATATATATATATATATATATATATATATATAAAGATATATATAAAAAGATATAAATATATAAAGACATATATATATATAAAGACATATATATATATATATATATATATATATATATATATATATATATATATATATATATAAAACAGTGCAAGGCTAGCATGTAACTAGACTGTGCGCTTTCGACCCTTAAAGAGTGTTTTTCAAACACATAAAAAAAACATTTACAAGACAAACAAATAAAACACAAAAAACAAAGTGTTTGCAAAACTTTACATGGCTGCTTGTACAGTAATTAAACTTTTAAATAGAGTATGTTTCAACTAGTTTATATGATCTTGTTGGGAATAGGTGTGTGTGGATAGATAGATAGATAGATAGATAGATAGATAGATAGATAGATAGATAGATAGATAGATAGATAGATAGATAGATAGATAGATAGATAGATAGATAGATAGATAGATAGATAGATAGATAGATAGATAGATAGATAGATAGATAGACAGACAGACACACAGACAGACAGACAGATAGATAGATAGATAGATAGATAGATAGATAGATAGATAGATAGATAGATAGATAGATAGATAGATAGATAGATAGATAGATAGATAGATAGATAGATAGATAGATAGATAGATAGATCACATACATTAAAATAACATGGGTTCTAAACTGTTGGTAATGGCGCAATAATACGAACATATAAACATTCTTTCAACTGCAGGCGTATAGCTCAATATTGAATTTCGACTCGTCAATCATAAACGAACTATGAAAAAATGATAACATGTATTAATGGTCCCTCTTTTTCTCAATGAAATTAAAATAGTACAAAATTTCACAGGAATACTTTATTTTTTTCGATTTCCTCTCCCTCTTGTGCGTAAGGGAAAAATGTCTAAAAACCTTGAGTGAGAGAGAAAAATAAATTGCGCTGGACGATAATATTATAACTGAAATTGCGCAAGTAAGCTTTCAAACAAGGTTCGTCGTAACCATATGTTTACATTTTCCTTGGAATATACTTACAGTGTTCATATCAATGATACATAGTTCCAAAAGCCTGTCGATACTGTAAGTGAAATTTGTCGGTTACGAGGTACGCATACAGTAACTTATTTAATGCGCTAATGTTGTTGTTTTTAAATCCCTCCCCCATATCTCTCTCTCTCTCTCTCTCTCTCTCTCTCTCTCTCTCTCTCTCTCTCTCTCTCTCTCTCTCTCTCTCTCTCTCTCTCTCTCTCTCTCTCTCTCTCTCTCTCTCTCTCTCTCTCTCTCTCTCTCTCTCTCTGTGGGTTATCTAGCTATATACGGGGGAAAATCCACGAAAATAAGAGCGTTGATGAATTTCGCTTGCCATTCGACGTATTCTCTGGAGAGAGAGACAGAGACAGAGAGACAGAGACAGAGAGACAGAGACAGAGAGACAGAGACAGAGAGACAGAGAGAGAGATATAGAGAGAAAATGCTTTAGAAATGTTCATTAAGCAGAATGATAACTTAGATCAGCTGTAAATACATTAAAATATTTTAATAATCCCTTGCTGATTAGTAATTTGGCTTAGTTTCTATTCCACGCTTATTTCCATACGCCTGAAAGTGAATACCTAAGAGTTCATACCAAGCGTACAAAAAGCTAACAGTGTTTGTAGTTCCCTATTTTCTTCATAAAAACAAGCTTTCATGATTAAATCATAAGGGTGTCTTATATTGATTTAATGAATGTGAATAAAATAGAAACTAAAAAAGAAAACAATCAACTTATTATTATGCATATGTGATTGCGAACGACAAGAAAATGCATAGAACTACATTTTGTATCGGACACACTCACAGGGATGTGATAAGTCCATTCACTCATTCAATACACATTTGCCTGGAGTACATCTTAAAACCGTTGAAATGGCCACGTATGTGTATTTGTATGTGTTATAAATAAAATATATGTACGCTGTCTCAATGAGAAACAACTCGTATGAATTTTTCATTAAAAAATAACTCAACAAGCCTAAATTCCCTTCAATGAATATTTATACATCTCGTGGTATATCATTGATACAGCGTACATACTATACATACTCTCTCTCTCTCTCTCTCTCTCTCTCTCTCTCTCTCTCTCTCTCTCTCTCTCTCTATATATATATATATATATATATATATATATATATATATATATATATATATATATATATATATATATATATATATATATATATGTGTGTGTGTGTGTGTGTGTGTGTGTGTGTTTGTATATGTGTGTCTGTGCGCGCGCGTGCGTGTGTGTGTGTTTACTCCTTGGTTGTATAGATAATATTTTAATCTAATGTTTGAAGTCTAATTATGGACGTGATTTTGCCTTTTGAGTAGATTTTGGATGTTGAAGATTTTTTATACAAGGCTGATATTTTGAATATGGAATATTATTGTTCAGTGGGGTTTTGTATAACATATGTGCTTTTGACAGAAGTGACGTTGGTTCGAAGGAAGATAGTAGTTTTCTCTTGGCGAAGGACAAGGAAACATGGGGTCTGCAACGAATAAGGAGGCGCTTGAGAGATCCTTCGGCAGGCTGGGAAGACAGGACAGGAGTGAAGGCTACTTGACAGTCCTAGAGTGGTATGACCGAAAGAGTTATGTTCCATTTTTTTTATTTATCAGTATCAATGAGTGAAAATTAGTCAAAGTATTTAGTATCACTACTTGTGTGAACACTCACATGTTTATAAATGTTCTACTACAGAATAAAAAATTATTCGCTTTGTACAAAGTTTATATCTGAGTGGCAGAATCATAATATATTCACAGTTGTGTTAATCCATATATTTTCATCCTCTTTATGGTAGATTAAATATTGTTCGTTTTCATTTAATTTCGAAAACATTGATCATCGATTGTGGTCCATAAGTCAGTCGCGTTTGTTTGATATGTTAATCCGTTATTTCTTGTTGATTATTCGCTTAAAGTTGCATATTCCGATTCCTTCCAGCTTGGAACAATACTGTCTTTTAACTCTGGGTGCAACATTTTACTAAATCCGTTGTTTTGTATGCATTTTGTTTAATTACATTAGAAATAAACTTCTCATTATCAGAATTCCTATTGACTTCGCTATTTTCTAATCCCAACCCAGATCATCCTATTACAAGAGGTTAGTTGAAATATATCTTACCAATTATCGATTCAATGAGCAATGTTGATCAGTCGACGTGAAGCTAAATATATCACCACGATATTTTATTACTGGAAATTGTACTTGATCAAAACTTAGGATACTTTTTGGTCCTAATGATTTTACTGAATCGTATGATGCAAAAGTAGTACATATTTTTTAATTTTTGTAACTTTTATAAAACTTGCTTTGCTGAAAATGTTCACAAAAGAAATATGCAAATGCTTTTGAATTTTCAACGGGCGGACTCTGCCTATACTTTGTTCATAGAAACATTCAAGCTTAAGTAGATACGCGTCTCGATGCAAAGAGCAATCTTAAGGTCTGCTACATTACATCGTTTAGATATATCAATGTCCCTTCTGCATCTCTGCTTGTCGGAGATTGTATATTTGTTTTTTATTCAGTCAGACATCGAGTAATATCATTGCAGACATATAGGAGCAACGCCAAGTACAAGAAACACAATTTAACAGCATTAACGATAAAAAACATCATCACCATAATAATAATTAAATGAAAATATAAATAGCGTAAACAAGTGTTGAACATTTCCTTCTTACGTTGTTTGCATGCATTTATTTCAAGATTTATAATAATTCAACACCGATTACATTTCGTTTTCAAACCAGGAACCAGCTGAAAATCTCACCTAACCACATCCACCTCCACATCGATTGAATTGTGAGATGGTTGGGTTGTACGTGGAAAATATATTAGAATATTGATGAAAAAAAATTAAAAAATGATAGACGAGGATCAATAATACAATAAGTACCTAGGTCAGATTTGCAGTTCAGTAAAGGTTTTGTTTAAAGATTGGAATCAAGATATTTCTACCCTGTGAAATTTAATTTTAAATCCCTGAACCAAATGAGAATCCCACATACCCTCATTCACTAACAAATATATGGAATTATGATATAGCCGAGCTTTACGCGTAAGGTATACAATAAGAAGAAGAACTAGATATGGTAGACTAGTGCTGCAAAAACTATTTTAGTCAAATTTAAAGTTCAAGTTATTGTAGTTAAATGAATCAACACGATATATAATAAGACGTCTAAGGAATATATTTTCATTTATAAATATTGATCAAAATGCATTCCTTTTGATGGAGACTCCTTCTATTCTTTATAGAGGACCAATTTATGTGTATCTAATCAAGTCTGGGTTCACTACAAGGAATTTATATTTGATGGAAAGGAAAATATGTGACGCGCTAGTTCAGTGTTTGACAAAATATGTTGAGCTTTTGCCCAATTGGGTACCCTAGGCGTCCATCTACCTTAGCCGGTAACAAACATTCCTCAGCGCTAGTTCCATCTTGACGAGATTAATTGATTAGTCGGTTGGATAAATCACCAAACTTGTTAGTTATTTACTTTAGTTGTACCGACATTAGCCAATAGTATGATGACTATAATTACAGCATAGAGTCAGATCGTACAAGCCATGCTTACTAAAACGCGATTAGTATGGACTCAGATATTCATGATATATCAATGGAGATCAGACAATTTAAATACTGGAAGAAAGCAATGAACGTGTCGCGAGTTTGCCAATATACTGCTACTGCTGCAAACAACGTTGCGAGACGACTAAGGACGTGTGTTATGTACCCGGGTAAAGTGGTCACACAGTTTGATTTCTTTGCCTGAGATGAAGTTCAAAATGTCCATTATCGTGCAATAACATTTTATTGAACCCCATAGCTTTCATGCTGGATTAAGGAAATATATAACATTTTCAAACTCTATTTAGCCACTTCTAAGCTTATATTTTATATAACCTGGTGTTAACTTAGCAGCGAATTACTCAGCTTGCGTAGCGGATAACGCAGCTTGCGTAGCGGATTATGCACTGCGTCGCGCAGAACGCACTGAGAGGTTCAAATTTGGTACAAAATCCACTCTGACCAACTTTGAGCGAACTGTTACCGAAGTTCTTCCGCCAGAAGTGGTGTTGAATGAGCATTGCTCTCTACAACGCTGCAATGAATGCCTAATGCATATAGCTGATGTCAGCAAAATTTTAGTAATGAATTCAACTGGATGACACAACTGAACCACGGGTTAAATGTGCACAGAGTACAGCATTTAGTGACAATTGTACTTTTATTGAGTTTTACAATACTGACGTGTATATTCGATCTGAATTGCTAACCAGTGTGAACGTTTCTTAAAGTTAGTGATTATTGTGCATGCGCATTATATTGGTTCTAGGCATATAAGTACTGACATGTCATCAACTCAGTTACCACAGAGAGTAAACTGTGGCGAAAGCTTACATCCTTAAACGTCTTAAATGTATTGTGTGCAGTTTTATGCTTGGTTGTCAATAATTCAGGAAAGATACTGTAATGTATTTCGCTGTGAAATATATTTAGCTGCCTCATAGATTGAATGGTATCACTTCGTGAATAAATTCATGCATTCAGTTGTAAACAACAGTTAATGTAAGATTTGTAGAGCGGTCAGTGCAAGGAATTGTTGGGTACCTATCTTTAAATACTGGATACTAGGGACTCTGTAGTATTAATACATTCCATTATCACTTGGAGCGAATCGTAGTGTTGGTTACAATGGCATTATTAAATCTTTCACATTATCAAAATGAACTTCAAACATCATAAAGAACCACTCACCCCTCACTGAGTCAACATGTTACTGCTGTAAATGTTTTCTTGACAGGTACTCATCGTACGTTAAGCAGGTTGGACGAATGCAGACCAGTTTGGTAAAAGAAAAACCTAATGAACAAAACATAAAACAACCAAAGAAATTAACAAACAAAGAAATAAATAACCAATTTACAATCATATATAATGCAGACACCATTAAATATTTTAAACATATAAGGCGTGTTCTGGCTTCGACCACATCAAAATAAATATACGCTATGGAACATTCAACAAACTGGAAAAAAGTATTGTACATGACACGTTCGTCTCAGATTCTATATTGACCCTCGATTCGTAAACTCGCTGGTTAGATATGGGGTTTAAACATATACCTAATTACATTTGAATGAATATTTTAAAGAAAACTGCCTTGGTCTAATTAAAGGAGATTTTGTACACTAGAGAATTCGTTAGGTGGGGGGCTGTCAACACATAGGTAACATTTTTTCTTGGAAGCTCAAGTCAGGCAGCCGTCAAACATTTAATTTTA
This sequence comes from Potamilus streckersoni, assembly GCA_016746295.1. Taxonomy (NCBI): domain Eukaryota; kingdom Metazoa; phylum Mollusca; class Bivalvia; order Unionida; family Unionidae; genus Potamilus; species Potamilus streckersoni. The sequence goes on from JAEAOA010001352.1 coordinate 11,649, forward strand.
TTCCAACATCAGTAGATTTTATTTCTTTTTTTATCTTGTATGTCTTTTACTATGATCATAGACAACATAGACTTTGTCCTACAGCTAAATTTAAAAATCTTGATAGGAGTGCAGCATAACATGTCATCATGGTTTTGGTTCTATCTAACATTACGAAGTCCATTATGGAGTCCAGGTAACTGATGCATCTTTCAACACCCGTCTTTAATCTTGTGACACAAGTTTGAGCTATCATCTTCCCCGATTTCAATAAAAATACAATTGCAACGTTCGTGATATTATTGTACAGGTAATTATAAACCGTTCTATAAGGAAATGAACGCAGACAGCACTGTGGTCAATATTAATTTGGATGATGGTATTGCAGTCGTTTGTTCTTTCCTTTTCTAACTCTGTTCTGTCACATTTCAAACAGGCATAGGATCAATATCACGACATGGTTTGTCTTAAGGGTATACAACACTGCCGTACCAGTTGGGAGCATATGGTTGGATTCGATTATGTGATACCGATTAAATGATCTGTGTATCATACTCCATGAGACACGGATGCCGTAGAAGTACCTCCTTTTTATCTCTGTTATCCTTTCATGTAACGATGTTTATGTATGTGATAATATAAAAAGTTTAAAGATCTCTATAACGATTCTTCTATTTAATGCAAAGTGAAATGGAAACTGGCATCCAATAATTCTTATAGGATAACTTTAAGGATGATGGTTCCTTCGTTAGAGTCATTTGTCAAGCAGGTACATACAAACCTACTGTTTCGTATCGCTCGTTTTTGGAAGCCCAAGGCTATGTGAGTGAGAGAGAACTCGCTTGTGTTGTCCACTTAATACACGCATTTATCGCTTTCGTTAGTTACTGGTCATTTTGCAGGTAAAATTGTATGGCATAGACTTGATTGTCCTGTCCAGTTGTAACATGCTTGTCCTTGACAAAAGGCACATCGAATGATTTGGGTGTCAATAAAAACATCGGTAGAACTGCTACTGTCCGTCATCAGTCATTTATACCACCTTCTACTCAGTAACCGTTTTCATTTGTAGTCTAATAGAAGTTTTGTATATCTTTATGTGCAAAACTATCAAGCTACAATTATCAAATTTCCCACGAAATAATCTCAGATTTATTTAATTTGTGTTCGATTGAATTATAAGATTCATTGATTTAGTTAGGAATGTGAGTTAGTCTAGATTAGTCTAGATGTGAGTTGGTCTGGATTAGTCTGGATGTGATTTAGTCTAGATTAGTCTGGTTGTGAGTTAGTCTGGATTATATTGGAAATGCTTTCTCTTGACGCTAAACAAAGAATGTTTAGATACATTGACACCTTTTTTTTATATTCAACCAAAATGTTATGTTTATTGCTTAGCGCACAGTTCCAGGAAGATGTTCAATTAAGCAAACTTTATTTTGTTGAAACTTCTGTCAGAGAAACGTTGAAAACGCAAACAACTTAAGCAGGCCAGAAGAGTTATATTAGAAATATCAAGTGATTTTGATCGTCAGGTTTCTGAGAATATCAGAATTATTAGATACTGTGACGGAGAGTCAGCAAATTGGTGTTCATCACTCCAGCAACAAAATGGTTCAGGATCAGAATGGAAGTGTAACCAATAGCCACGGAACGAGCAAGAAGAGTAATGATTATGGTTTATATATCACGTGACATTAAACAGGATCGCATTTAAGTAATTTGTATATTATAAACAATCATTACGTGCTAGTTTTAAAAATTTATATTGTAAATTATATTGACAAACCATCCAGACGGACATTAAATTAAAAATTAACCTGATGTTATGATTTGGTTATTAACAAACCGTACATCATGACATAAACCAACTAATCAAAACACTAATTCCATTGTGTCAGTATTGTTCACGTTTGCATTATTCTAAATATTTAATTTAAGCCAGTTAAAAATATAGTTCCTTTGTGTAAGTATTGTTCAAATTTGGTTTAGATTATTCCAATATAAACCAAACAATAAGAAACCTAATTCCCTTGTGTAAGAATTGCTTACGTTTGACTTATTTCAAAATAAACGTACAAATCAAAAACCTAATTCCCTTATGTAACTATTTTTACATTTGGATTATTCCGAAATTATTTGACCGGCAAATATTAGCAGACAAACCGTATGAAGTACTCGCTATTTGGTTTTTACAGAGAGAATCGATGAAATTCTTAACTTCATTGTTGATATAGTCTGTGGAAAAGACATACAATTTTTTCCAAAACGTGCTTGAAAACAAAAAACAACCAGCTATATTTGACGCATGCAAAAAGCACAAATCATTACAATACACGGTGGTTTTCTTTACTTTTTTTTCGGATTAAGATAAATAACACCAGTAAGTATATTAGTGAACGAAGCACGAGTTGGTTGGTTGTAGATTGGTGGGGGGAGATATATGTAAACTTATATAGCGCAACAAAGAAGGTTGTATGACAAAAAATTTGTATCAAACAGATTTATTCCAAAGAGCGGTAAAAGAACTAAAACACAACAATTCTAAATCAAATAATGCAAATATGCGGTCACAACAACATTGCAGTAATTATATTTGCACAGGAATATCGCAAAAAATAGAATATTTAGCTGTGAAATTAACACTTTAGTATGAACGTGGATTTTCAACTATACCCTACCGGTACTGCATCAAAACATAGTGTCATTATACACATTGGACATTCTGTCTTGAAAAATAATTTTGTCTGTGAAAAATATTAGGATTTTTGTCGGAAGGGCATTTGTTATTTGACATAAAATACCGAAAAATTAGGCTACATTGAAATGTTAAAACGCTATCAACTTCGTTTGGGATTATATTTTACTCACTACAAACGAAAGATACAGCGCCCCAGTCATAATGAGCAAATTTGTTCCATCTTTTACTCTAAATAATATTTACTAAAATAAAAAGTGCGATAAAAGGAATCTCAAATGGGTAATGATTTAATATTTGAATTATGATATTCAATTGAATAATGTACAACTTTTCCTCGCCAAGGCTCACAGAAAGCGGAACATTTTTCAACTCGTTTATCAATTCGTTATTAAATCATTAACCATTTTTGATCCATTTATATATATATATATATATATATATATATATATATATATATATATATATATATATATATATATATATATATATATATAAATATATATATATATATATATATATATATATATATATATATATATATATATATATATATATATATATATATATAAAGTTGATACAATTATGTTTGGAGGTAGAGTGACACAGAGGGTTCGGCAGCGTGGAAAGGTGGCCTTTCCTAACGGTGAGTCTCTTTTAATTTAAAGTCAATATTTTTCTACAGTATCTAGAGCCGACAATTAAAACATAGCAGTGAGTAATAAATCAGCTATAAAAAGCATAATCACTTTTGTATAGTTATAGTTTAAGTTTTATGAGATAGCCAACCAATGGAAAACTCTTTGTTGTGCAATATTACGCTATTGCACAGAAACTCTGCTATGAGTAATACATGTCCCATCTATCATAGAGCAGTGTATGTCTTTAAAGTCAAGTTGAGGAAGTTCTTTCCCACTTTTTTGAAATGTTCATAGTGTTCCAAGACTGCAAGAAGATAGTTTAAGAACAAATAATCATACTAGAACCAGACTGAGATTAGTTTCGTAAAATATGTATCAAAACAAGTGTATGTAGAATAGTTTGTACGACATGTTTATACAACGGGGTTCGTCAGAAAATATATAAACTCTGATAATTATTACAAATTCCACTTTATCTTATTTTATCATTATGTTTGCAATTAATAATGAGGAATTCAGTAATGATCTAGACAATATTGTAAAATACCCTGCAAGAATTTCGTTTAACTTTCGATATTAACAGAACCGCTCTAGTGGCCTGGTGGTTAGAGCGTCCGCCTCGGATGCGGGAGATCGTGGGTTCGGTCCCAGGTCAAGTCATACCAAAGACTTACAAAAATGGTACTAACAGCAGCCTCACGTGACGTTCAGCATTAAGAGGTTATTGTTAGTACTGTTCAATCTGGTATCAGGATAAGGTGACTGGGTGGGACATCATGTTACATGTCTACGGTTTGATGCCCCAGTGCTAGAAATTACTATATGAGTATATATAAAAAGGGTTTGTGTCTTCTGATCTGCTAATACCACAGTATTTTCAAACAATATTATATGACAGTCTGGTTTTGCCACAAAGTGCTATAGTTACGTTTATTCATCAATTTTAAGCCTGCAGGATTGCATGTGTTAGCATATCTGATTGTCTGTGGATGCATATTTTTATATTTTCTGCAGCACGAATTACATGTTTTTCTTTACTGGAGAGCTGAGGGAATAATCTATTTTACATGCATTTTACTAGTGTGACGTAAATTTAGAGGCTGGTGTTACATACATTTAAAGGCTAGTGTTACGTACATTTAGCGACTAATGTTACGTCCATTTAGAGGCTGGTGTTACGTACATTTAGAGACTGGTGTTACATACATTTAGAGACTGGTGTTACGTACATTTAGAAGCTGGTGTTACGTTCATGCATATTTAGAGGCTGGTTACGTACATTTAGAGGTTGGGTTACGGACATTAAAAGGCTAGTGTTACGTACATTTAGTTACTGGTGTTACGTACATTTAGAGGTTGGTATAGAGACTATAACATAAATTAACCTTTGGAAAATGATCGATATTTTACAGAAATGAGAAATGAGAAATGAGATACGGGTTAATAGGACGCCATCTGTAGATGTTTTTTAATGGGCCGCCATCTGTAGATGTGTACTTTTTTGCTTCAAGATTTGAATCCGAATAAGCAAGCTGATAACGTTTGTTTCCTTACAATTATTAAATGGAGTTCGTATTTCAGTTTTATTTCCTGATAAATATTAAGTAGTGTTCGTATTTCTGTTTTATTACAAACTCGACAAGAGTCGGTATCTGAGATTTTCGAAATGTTTGCAAATCTTACAGAACTTCCGTCCTGAAACTTCATCGCAACTAATCTCATACTCCCTGTTCGTTGTGAGGCTTCTTTGGAAATCAGTCATTAGAGATCATTATTGGCGCTCAGCACACCTCAAACATACTGTTGTTGAATATGCGCCGTCTTATTATTTACGAAGCTATTCCATGTTCACTAAAACCGATTAAATTGAATATATGTAGATTTCTTCATTGGAACGATAACGACAAAACGATCACCTGTATTATACTACTTACCGTATTTATTACCACAAGTTATTGAATTAACACTATATCTGATCTCAGAATTGAAGAACATTTTGCGCGCGCACACACACACACACACACACACACACACATATATATATATATATATATATATATATATATATATATATATATATATATATATATATATATATATATATATATATATAACATGTGTACGATATGTCTAAACAAGCTTGTATGACTCTCAGAAACTTGGCTTACCACCTGTTTCGTTCCTTATTCCTTCTAGTGCAGGTACTAGACATTGAACATTGCAAGTAATCATCGGTTTTATTAAATCCTATATTCAGAGAAAATAGTGAAAATAAAAGATTGCGTCTTCTGATCTGCTAATATCACAGTATTTTCAAAAATATTATTATTTATATGACAGAGTCTGATTTTGCCACTAAGTGTCAATTAATTTTTCTTAATAATCGGATTCAGTCCCAGGAGGTGATATGAAAGAAGTAATAAGGATTTTTTATTCGGTTCTTCTTTGGTATGACTTTGAGTGATGACCACTAGTGTATTTGAAACGATATCACCCGCAAAGATCTAGTATCAATCATTGCCTCAACGATTGTTGACCGTTCCTATTGAAACTTGGTAATTCGTCGTTGTAACATTAGGGCATCAGTGTTAAGCAAAGTTTCTCGCAATGAATGGCAGCTTCAACCAACAGAATTGTAAAATTGATTTCCTGTAATTTCCAAATCTGTTACGGAAACTCAGTTCTAATGCTAGGCATTGACCCTATTGAAAGATAACGGTCAATTTAAGTCTATACAATCGAAAGCTGAACAACACAATTTGAAACTAACTTTTCGACCTCGAGAATGTACGACACTGCAAACATAAAAGCAATTAACCGCAGTTAAAATTGCATCAAATGCATATACTTATATTCTACCTTTAGCCTCATAATATACATGCAATTATTTTCAGGAATGAACATTTAACATAACCATGCACCTTTACCTATGATAGTTCATGACAAATGACTGGCTGTACCAGAGATTATAGTTTCATTATTTTTATTGATTATTTCTTGAGACTAAAGTATATAACAGTGGAAATGAATCCCAGCATATCAACAGTTTTCAGCTGTTTATCTATCAATTGCATATGATAATCGCGCTTTTATGGTTAAAAAAAAAAGTGTTGCGATAAATCGGTAAACCTGTAATAATGCGCAAATGTATCGTTATATATGTACCTGATTGACCGATATAGTTAAGTTTATTCATCAATTTTAAGCCTGTGGGATTACACGTGTTAGCATATCTGATTGTCTGTGGATGCATATTTTTATATTTTCTGCAGCACCAATTGCATGTTTTTCTTTACTGGAGAGCTGAGGAAATAATCTATTTTACATGCATTTCACTAGTGTTACGTAAATTTATAGGCTAGAGTTACATACATTTATAGGCTTGTGTTACCTAAATTTAGAAGCTGGTAAAACATACATTTAGAGGCTAGTGTTACATATATTTAGAAGCTGAGTTACGTACATTTAGAGGCTGGTGTTACGTACATTTAGAGGATAGACTGGTGTTACGTACATTTAGAGGCTACGCTGGTTTTACGTACATTGAGAGGCTGGTGTTACGTACATTTAGAAGCTACGCTGGTGTTACGTACATTTATTGGCTGGTGTTACGTACATTTAGAGGCTGGTGTTACGTACATTTAGAAGCTACGCTGGTGTTACGTACATTTAGAGGCTGGTGTTACATACATTTAGAAGCTACGCTGGTGTTACGTACATTTAGAGGCTGGTGTTACGTACATAAAAAGGTTGGTGTTACATACATTTAGAAGCTACGCTGGAATTACGTACATTTAGAGGCTGGTGTTACGTATATTTAGAAGCTACGCTGGTGTTACGTACATTTAGAGGCTGGTGTTACGTACATTTAGAAGCTGGTGTTACGTACATTTAGAGGCTAGGCTTGTGTTACGTACATTTAGAGGCTACGCTGGTGTTACGTACATTTAGAGGCTGGTGTTACGTACATTTAGAAGCTAGCTAGTGTTGCGTGCATTTAAAGGCTAGGCTGGTGATACGTACATTTAGAGACTTGGGATGCGTATACTTAGTGGCTAGCGTTGCGTTTATTTTTATGGCTGGGGTTACGTACATTTAGAGACTAAATAAAGACTGTTAGTTGTTTCTGCAACTGCCATATCAACTCACTGTGCCCATTTATCATTTCTTTTGTATTACGTCCTTAATGTGCTATCTCTCAGAGTTCCATACGATGTTGTTGAAGCTTACAATCCTTGTACAATTCCATATTTCTATAATATTCGATTCTTCTTTTTTCACAGAATTCCACATGATATGTTCCTTTATTAAGTGCTTGAGAAAGAAATAAACAGCAAGAGCTACACATTTCATAATACATTTCTTTAGAAGGAAAAAACTTTTAAAATTTAAACGATCAGATCAGAAAATTGACTTTATTATTTTCAAAATCTACAGCTAAAACATAAATTGACTAGATTAATATAAATAACGCGGGTAACATATGTGCTTCTCTTGTTTTAATCTAATATTAAATCCATTGATTTATTTACCAAATGATTCATTCAATTTTTTTCAAGCAAAGGCAGATAATGATAATTTAATTCTTTACTCAGAGGAAAAACAAAACATCATCGTCATAATTAAATTTTGTTAGACTCTAGTTGTGCAAATTATCAAACACAAAATCCTCGCATCTCTCTTTCGAATAAGTAATTTTTTGTGGTAAAATGGCGGATAATTTTGAATCCCAAAGTGAACCATAAATCATTTTACGTCAACTTCAATATGCACTTCGATACATTCAGTATAGTGAAAGAGCTTATTTACGCTGGATTCATTTCGTGTATTGCTTAACGTTTTGTTATGTTTTGTTCTCTACTACATTAATGATCCAAGCAAGAAAATTAAAAATTCGTAACTTGAACTGTTTGATAGAATCCGTTGTTCCCAAGTGAGCCATTATTTCTGTTATTTAGGAACTAAAACGTCTCTAAGATAGTAGCGTCCATTGTTGTCTGTTTTCTTTTCTTTTCTTTTCTATTTATTGTTAATACGTTGAAACATAGTGCCAAGTACATATGTTATATGCACCTTTCAGAAACATCTCAATCTATTTCTAACCGCATATCTAAGGCAAAGAATAATACTAAAATTAATAATATAGGGTTAAAATTATATACTCTGCAATTTCGATCATAAAGTTTTGCATATGGTCTTCAACTTAGCTAAGAAATGTGTTTGAACAGGATCCGGTCGGATGTAGCTACCAGCCCAATGTTCTGCTTCACCTTTCGATTTACTTCCGATTAAATCGTATGTCTATTAAACGAGACAAAAACATGTGTAAAACCCATCAAACTCTAGCAAAGAGTAAATATTTTCGTTGCAAATTCTGGTGAAAACGAAATTAACCTCCTGCTTTCCTGCGATTGGAGTGAAGACACCGCACGCTGGATATAATCTGACATGGTATTGATACAGGTAACGTTACTTCTCTGCATAGGAAACCTTCGCTTCCAGTTTGCAGGAGCTAATCTCTAGTACATGTTAGATATGAGAATAGAATGTTGTGTATATAGTCGCTATCAAAAACATTATGTATTAGATACAATTTCATACCACCCTAAAATTGACTAGTCATGAATATTATGTATTAGAGACATTTTCATACCAACCTAAAAGTGACTAGTCATGAACATTATGTATTAGATACAATTTCATACCATCCTAAAATTGACTGGTCATGAACATTATGTATTAGATAAATCTGCATATCACGTTAAACTTGACTAGTCATGAACATTATGTAATAGATACATTTGCATACCACGTTAAAATTGACTTGTCATGAACATTATGTATTAGATACAATTTCATACCACCCTAAAATTGCCTTTTCATGAACATTATGTATTAGATATAATTTCATACCACCCTAAAATTGACTAGTCATGAACATTATGTATTAGATACAATTTCATAACACCCTAAAATTGATTAGTCATGAATATTATGTATTAGATACATTTGCATACCAGCCTAAAATTGATTAGTCATGAACATTATGTATTAGATATATTTGCATGCCACGTTAAAATTGACTTGTCATGAACATTATGTAATAGACACATTTGCATACCACGTTAAAATTGACTTGTCATGAACATTATGTATTAGATACAATTTCATGCCACCCTAAAATTGTGTTGTCATTAACAGTATGTATTAGATACAATTTCATACCACCCTAAAATTGATTAGTCATGAACATTATGTATTAGATACATTTGCATGCCACGTTAAACTTGACTAGTCATGAACAGTATGTATTAGATACATTTGCATATCACGTTAAACTTGACTAATCATGAACATTATGTATTAGATACATTTGCATGCCACGTTAAAATTGACTAGTCATGAACAGTATGTATTAGATACATTTGCATACCACGTTAAAATTTACTTGTCATGAACATTATGTATTAGATACAATTTCATACCACCCTAAAATTGATTAGTCATGAACATTATGTATTAGGTACATTTGCATACCACGTTAAAACTGACTTGTGATGAACATGATACATTATGCAGTTATGTGTTACAACGGCGGGAAAAATTTTTTAATTCGTCCTAAGCACGGCTGATAACGATCGGTCAAGAGTTTGCGTTATATATACATATTTTATAAAGAAACCCATTTCACTGAGAGTATTTTTTAAAATTTGTATTTTTATCCCTTTGTGCTAAATTTGATAAAAGTTGGGACTTCATGCACATATCTGGAGACCATCTTCACAAACTAATTCTATTTAGGGCATAAGGTCAGATTATGCACATTTCTGGAGACCATCTTCACAAACTAATTCTATTTAGGGCATAAGGTCAGATTATGCACATTTCTGGAGACCATCTTCACAAACTAATTCTATTTAGGGCATAAGGTCTGATTATGCACATTTCTGGAGACCATCTTCACAAACTAATTCTATTTAGGGCATAAGGTCTGATTATGCACATTTCTGGAGACCATCTTCACAAACTAATTCTATTTAGGGCATAAGGTCTGATTATGCACATTTCTGGAGACCATCTTCACAAACTAATTCTATTTAGGGCATAAGGTCAGATTATGCACATTTCTGGAGACCATCTTCACAAACTAATTCTATTTAGGGCATAAGGTCTGATTATGCACATTTCTGGAGACCATCTTCACAAACTAATTCTATTTAGGGCATAAGGTCTGATTATAAAGATTCATTACATGAAGAAAATGGGCGTGCTTTACATATCCTTAATAGCGTCAAATTATTATTACCAAAGAGAAGCAAATCTCTCATTCAACGTTTGTCAAATATAACTTTTATCAGCATTTAATCCGTCACCTTCTAGTATATGGTCAATGAATGAATTTTTAAAGTACAGTAGTTATTTCTTTTTATATAAATATAAGTGAGTCAAGTTAAATCTTTTTTCAGACATTGAAACTGTCTTCAGATTTCTAAACCGAAAATTAATTATTATGTAGCTAGAGCAAGAGTCTAGAATTTGACTTGCATGACATTTTTCTTTCATTCATTCCCATTTTCTTTCTTTCTTTTTTTTTGTATTTCAATGTCAGTCAAAAGACTTGATTATTGGTTAGTAATATATATTTCACAATGTTTAGTCGATGTTTTTAGCTCTGTATGGTCATTTGCCTATAATTAAAAATTTGGCAAGTTTGCTTCTTTGGTTTCTTTTCTTTTTTATTTTTTCTTTTTATGTCTGAAAGGGCTACAATCTTCATGACACTTGCATATTAATTTGCATTGCTAGTCGTCTTTGAATACATATTGTTTATATACTAGTCATCTCAAATTTATGCACAAACTTTGGTTGCATAATGATTAATTTGAAAACGATTGATTATTTGATTTAATTTTTGTTACGAAGCACCAGCACTGTTCGGCTATTTAGCGCCATACATTGGTTGGTTGGTTTGTCGTATTTGTACGGCGCACCAGCACTGTGAGGCTATTTTGCGCCATACAAACAACTTTTGTATCATCAAATGATACGAAACCACACAGTTGAAGGTAAAACGATAAAATGGTAACAGTGAAAAATAAAGTTTTCCCTTCAACAGGGAGTGCAAATGACAACGAATACAGATGAAAGGTAAATAAAATATAGAGACGTAATAAAGAGTAGATAAAACTGTTCAAGGTAATGGCATAAAAGCTATAAATTATGATAAATATTTACTTCCTTCAGGAAGTCTATAAAATAAGAAATGCTAACTGTATCAAAGAGTTCCCTAATGTCTTGCACATTGTAATTAATACGCGTAGGTTGGAAGCCGAAACACTCCAACATAAAGTGCTTAGCAGTAAATGGTTCATTGCAAGATAATTTGAAATTACTATGCAGATCAATAGTTCAATATAAATAAACAAACAAAATTGAATCTCAGTGTTACCTTGGAGTTTTATGTTCATAATTATATCATTGCTGATATCAGCCCGCCGTTAACTATTTATAAATTCATCATAGCCGAGGGTATGGAAAGCATGACTGTAATGGGGGTTGTTTAAACATCAAAACCCTACTCCTTTTATTCGGCGAAGATAGCTATGGAATGATCTCCTGGCGGTGTAATTTGCCCAATGTGGACGGATAGATGGAACGATTCAGATAGCTGAGCAAATTATTGGAAAAATAAAAAACAAAGAGCTTCTTTTCAATAAATAAAAATATAAAATTTTAATCAGTTAACATATAATCAAAAGAAAATTCAATTTCCATACAAACTATTTACTAAATTACAAATACACAATTAGAATAGCATCACCTGTCAACGGTCTTGTCACAACTTGTTTCCCACATCTAAACCAGAAGATTGGTCCACTTCAGACCCTCACTATTTTGACATCACGTAGATGTTTATTTCCCCTTTAACTAATTCGGTTCCTTCCGTATTTCTCCTTCTCCTTCTCTTGTTCGGAGTGCGAAGTACGAAGTAAGAAGTACGAAACTGTCCCCTGAAATATATAGAATGCCTCACGCTAGACAAATGCCACTACACATCTACATATAAATATTAACTATATTTCTCGTACTCAACTTTAGGTGGTTTACACTGCTCAATTTTGACATAACGTAACCTTAATCACTATTTCTCACAGATTATATGTTTGCGGTAAGAATACCGTTACATTAATACAAAGGACCTTAGCTCAGATTCAGTCAAATCCCTTGGCAAGTCTTAAATTCCCACGTGCTTCCTACAGACAATGTAGCCGTATATGCCATCATACATTACAACACGACTTATTTACATTTGGATAATCAATGCTGTTTAATGCTCAATTATTTATGGCATAATATCCACTAAATCTAACTATCCTAAAGTAGCTTCCGTGAGCAAATGAATATTGCGAACTCATGTATGTATATATTTATATACACACTATCATTTATTCGCAAGAGTAAATATCATCCTACACAGAGAATCAATTCATATATCCTATGAAATATGATCATTCGTATATTAGGATGAATTCATGAAATCCCTACGCAATTCTACATATCGAATATTTAATTACATGCGATCAGTCAATTCTCTCAATGAATCGATAAGTGAAACATCAAAGAATTTAATGATATAAACTAACATATAATAACAGAGTCCAACGAAATGAATACGATGCATACGTGAATCATAATTTCATATTTGCAAACAAACAAATGAAATAGCATTTTAAAAACTGGAAACTTAAATTGCGTACTTTACTTCCGGTTTTCTTTTCCCAAACACACAATCCTAGCCTAGTCATTGTCCTTTTTTCTAAGACAACTATCTAACTCATTGTTGTTTTGATAATTTCTCGAAGAACACTACCAACTAGCGTCTACGGAGTCGACTTAGTATTCTCTCAAGAAAAATCTGACAAAAGGATTTTTTCGTGAGATAGTTTCTTTCCTAAATTATTTCTCAAAGTGTACGCCTTTATATCTCCCTAACCAATCAGAAATAACTGTTCATACAATTCACCTCAAAATGACGTGTCATCGATTTCACTAAGCCTAGAACATATTGCAATTAGCTTCCTTTGAAAAATCGATTATTTGATGTGCGCCCCTTTTGAACTGCTATGAGTCGAAGTATTATTACGCGTACGCCTTGTACCATAAAATGACCTGGTCAACTTCTGCTGAAGCTAAACGGAGTTCCCTTTATGTTTAAAGATAAACTAAAGAAGTAACCATTGAACTCTATCCAGATATTTCTGCTTTGATGTTAACTTGAAAGCACAATTCATTTAACCTTAAGTTTCAACAAGTGTCAAAATTCGACACATCACAATGACATTATCGTATATTCCATTTTCATAGAACAACATTAGTGATTTTAAAAAGGTGGGTGAATTATAAACGCTTTTAACAGGTATGGCCACAGATGTATATAACCATTTTAACAAAACTCCATGAAAGAAAATTTAAATTAAGTGAATCGCATCCTACAAGCTATCATGCAGGTTAGAGAAATTAAATTCGTACTCTACGGAGTTTCAAACCCAGGTTTAGCGAGTAAATGGTACCCATCGCCTTGCCTGCACGCACCAGCCCATATACCGTCGCGCCTAAGCATGCATCACCAATACATGATGGCACTGAATCGGTGTTATATAAGCTCGCACAATATTGCTGACATTGCTAACTATTCGCATATGTCTAATGTTCAATATAGTGGAGCTGGTAATAATGTCAATGACGTTTCTTTTGACCTAATTATTTTAGACAGCCTCTGTTTTTGTTATTTATAGTGTGTAATTTAATAACACCTTTACAATTGAGATATTGATATAGGATCCTACCTAGAAGAGCGAGATGTTTAAATAAGCCTGACTAGATACATACAATCCACACATAACCTAGCATTGCATCATTTGCTTTTTTGTATAACAATTCTTAAAATAAGGCAAATTGGAAAAAGTATAGATGAGGCATTTCGTATCTCTGATATGAGAGACATAAAATTTGCTAATCGTTAAAGTATTACGGTATAAACATATGTTCTCTTCATTAAATAAAAAGAAATTCAGAACTTAGCCTGGTGGAATACAAAGAATCTTTTAGTGCACTCCTGCCTGCCTTTTGAACTGTTTTGCTAGGCATTTCTTAGTGAGCTGTTACTTTTCATACACCGAGCCACAGAGAACGGCATCATGACACCATGGAATGCCCAGATACTTAAAAATATGAAAAGGATATAGAAATTACATTAAATGGGAAAGTAGTTAAACAAACAACCTTCCAAAACACGCGTTTCTTTTTAGAGAAATATTATATCTGATAACAAAATATCAGGGCGTATCCTTAAAGATAAATAATCATTTTTAGCTTTTGCTGCATAATAAAAATATTGGTTGCAAAATAATTTTACTTCTTTTCTCTTTCATTCATTTACTCATCGGTGTCATTAGCTAGGAAATAATATATCTTAATGTGTATCTGTCTGAATTTAATATTTTTCTTTTGCCTTTAACTATTATTACGACATTAAGGTCCTTTGATTGTAATATTACGACAACAAAGTCCTTTGATTGTAGCATTACGACATCAAAGTCCTTTGATTGTACTATTACATCACAGGCCTTTGATGGTACTATTACGATATCAAAGTCCTTTGATTGTACTATTACGACATCAAAGTCCTTTGATTGTACTATTACAACATCACAGTCCTTTGATTATACTATTACGACATCAAAGTCCTTAAGTATTTTAAAATAACTCAGTCACTTCGACATGAGTCAGTAAATTCGGAGATGACAATGATATTAATGATGGCAATGGTACTGGAACTTAATCTTCTCTAGCCAAATTTCCGATTTGTTAACCCATCAGACACCTTGGCGGATCGATCAGATATTTCAGTACCTTTCCTAGCGACATCTGTTGGATTTCTTGAGTTACCTCCCTTAGTATATAATGCACACAGCTGTGCATGGTACATCGGCCGAATATGGTTGATGCAGTTGACTTCAAAAGGACACTATGTAAGTTTAGCATCGAAACTATTTACCAGAGAATAACCATCCCATGTGCATTTGAGTGAAAGAATGTATTTACGCAAACACTGACTGGCAGAGGAAAAGTGCTTATTTATGAGTCTACTCCAGAAATGATGTAGAAACTGTTCAAATTTGAACAATCTGACTTTTAGTGGATTTGGCGGCTTGCTGCCTCATCTAATGAAATTAACAGATTCGAAGCACAAATAGATGTAGATCTAGTAAACATATTGGAACCATGACTACCCAAGACGGTGGAACTACTACCACTACTACTATTGCTACTACTACTACTACTACTACTACTACTACTACTACTACTAGTGATTATATTACTACTGCTACTACTACTACTAGTTATGCATCTCTATAACAAAGTGTAACTGTGTGCAGTTCTAGCATCTTTTGGTAAATTCAACATGTAATGCTTTTATATTAATGTGCAAGGTATGAAACATGCAGCAAGCAACATAACAATAGTACAAGAAGCAAAAATATAATTTAATAGAGTACATCATAAAATATTCTCCAAAAGTGGTACATATTCATTACGGACAACAAGACATGTTGATTATTCGTCTACTCACCCATAAGCATTCCAATGGCTTTATTTCCTAGCGTGGGGCTAGTATGGTATAATCAATATAAAAGAACGTGAACTAATAGGTAACAATGTCACAAAGTGCTTAATAATCGCCGAACATATATACAAGATACATAATTCAATTGCAATCAAAATTCAATCTGGCTAACAAGTGAACCAGATGGAAATGCCTTTAAAGTGGGATTGAATTGGCTGAAGTGCGGATCATAGTGATCAATGGGTAACGATAAGTGTTACAAATTAGTTATTTGCTGAAATAAAGCATTTGGTCGTATTTTGTTTGAAAATAAAATTACCTGAAATCAATAATGAAGACAAATTCCTTTCTACAGTAATTTGTGCTTGTTCATTTAAGAGAGATACTCTGTTCACCGATTGTATTCGCTTTTCTGTCTGATTCAACTGCAAACTGCATCACATAATGCACCTTCAGATCTGGGTCTATGCAGTTTGTAGTCAGTACAGCAAACAACATACACCATCCTTTGCTGCTCATTATGCGACAATAAATCAGGACTACGATGCTTGCAGTTCAACTAAGAGTATACACGGTATGTTGGTAATTCTTTTAAAAACCTGTGGTAAGATATGTTAGTTTGTGGTAATATCTGTGGTAAGATATGATAGTGGTAAGATGTGATAGTCTGTGGTAAGATAGGCTAGTGGTAAGATATGCTAGTCTGTGGTAAGATAGGCTAGTGGTAAGATATGCTAGTCTGTGATAAGATATGATAGTCTGTGGTAAGATATGCTAGTCTGTGATAAGATATGATAGTCTGTGGTAAGATGTGATAGTCTCTGGTAAGATTTGTGGTAAGATATGCTCGTGGTAAGATATGCTAGTCTGTGGTAAGATATACTAGTCTTCTGTAACATATATTAGTCTGTGGTAAGGCATGCCAGTCGATGACAATGCATGGTAATCTTGAATAGCTTTGCAATCAAAGGTTATGTTGGATACATCATGAACTATTGGTACTACCAAAGTATAATTTCTGCCTCTGGCATTCTAATGGAGTTGGTCAGATTCTTTAAGGCACTAACCTGGTAATTTTTAACAGTTTTGACATGTTTATAGACTGTTTTCCACATTTCAATTTCAAACACTTGAAATCAAAAGCAATGTAGCTCGATTGGTCACAGTGAATCTTGATTTAATTTTATTAAATGAATAATATTATTTTAAACAAGTTAAGTTTTCCTTCGTTCTTTCTTTTTTGCTGTTGTTGTTCTGGGGCTTTTCGCCACTTTTCAGAACAGGATAGGCAATACATGGCGGCCAGATTTAATGGTGGAGGAAGAAACCGGAAATCACCGGAAAAAAACAACGACCCACGAGAAGCTACTGGCAAGCTTTCTCACATATCCACATTCGCCGAAACCTGGACTCACACCCACGCAGACAAAGGTGAGACGGCAGTGATCTGTAACGGACAGCGCTTTAGACCATTCGGCCACTAGTAGGGACCCCTTCTTTCTTTTGGAGAGAAGTTGTGTTCATTTTCCCTAACGGCATTGAAATACTTCAGAGCACACAAACAGACACACACACACAGACACACACACACACACACACATATATATATATATATATATATATATATATATATATATATATATATATATATATATATATATATATATATATATATATCAAGTGTGAATTCGCAAATTAACATTTTCTATAAAGAAACATTTTGTTTTAAACCCGATTGAAATTCATACAGCATATTGTTTTAACTGAGAATGTTCTAGATTGAATTTTTGCCTATGTACCATTGGGGAAACAAATCTTCAAGCAGACATCTTGCCGGACCCATTTTCTGCGTGTGATGAAATATTTACCACTTCATAACTAGTGACTACATGCAAACTCTTTGTAGGTGCATAATTAAAATGTCAGTTTTTGGTGGTTGAGATGTTTGTGATTTTAGCAATTAGTGGTCCCTACTGCAAGCCATTCTGACTGTTTCAGATGCAAAATACGGAGTAAGCCTGTTAACTGGTATACATCCAACAGCGGTAGGACCAGATCCTTTTGCCTATTCTTGTCTACCCATAAATCGAATTAAATTTACCTTTACGACAATTTTCAATTTGTGTGGTCTCATGCCTTTTTTTCGATAAATTCATAGCTTACTCTAAATATTTTGTTTTATATATCATGAGAAATCAATGTTAACTGGTCACCAGATTTCATTGTTTTGCAACAGTTTTCCGAAAAATAATAACTAGATGTGATACATAATATGTTTTAAGCAATTCGCATCTCTCTCCTCTCTCTCTCTCTCTCTCTCTCTCTCTCTCTCTCTCTCTCTCTCTCTCTCTCTCTCTCTCTCTCTCTCTCTCTCTCTCTCTCTCTCTCTCTCTCTCTCTCTCTCTCTCTCTCTCTCTGTGTGCACATCTGTTGATTTCGAAGTAAAACCTATTTGTGATAATAGTAGTAGTAATAGTTGCAGCACAGCTTGATGCAGTTTCCTCTGACACTACTACTACTACTACTACTACTACTACTACTACTACTTATTCTAGCGATCTGATTGTATTTGCCGCTTCACATGTTATTTATCTGTTTTTTATTTTGTAAATTAAATTTTGATTGGTGAGTAGGGTAGAGTCTCCAAAAGTTTAGATTTAGGCCGAATTAATAAAGACAAAATATTTATTTTATGATCTAATCTGGTCCACGTAATCTGGAAGAAATGCTATATTTTAAATATTGGCGGATGGACGATATAAGAAAGGAGATGGACGAAGAGAATGTAGTATTACATGCGATGCACAATGTATGATAGACAGATTGCGGTAATCTTAGGCACATCATATTCAACCATTAAAATACCGAAACCTGTCTCAAAACATATACCTCAATGGTAGAGTTTGAGATTAAGTTAGGACTCACAATGACTCTTCAAAACTAATAAGTGATGACTGGGTGACTCAGTTCCCAACTCGAACTAAGCAAGTGGTCTCAGCTTAAAAAGCTATTTATGCGAAGTAAATTCGTCCAGTATTACGACTGATAAACCTCAATTTAATATGTTGTGGACAGAGTTTTTAACATTGATATTTAATTTTTATTTGAAATTCATAGTCATGTCTGTCCTCCCCTTTGTTTAAGCTTCATAATAACGTTTGAGGAATTGCAGGAGTATGAATGCATCAGACATTCCTTGTAATGGACAGCAGACGATAATTCAAGTGCTGAAGGTTTTCTAATTTTGCCTGGACAGCATAATAGGCCACGTGATGTCGTCTCCCAAGCTTAATGAGACGGATAACGAACTATCTCGCCCTACATTTAAAGTTCAAAAGTACTACTTCATCGCCAGCATGACAGCACCATAATTATCGTATTGGAATGAAGTATATTGTTGGGTCAAAATTTTTAAATGGCAGTGTTCCCCTTAACATCTGAAGGCTCAAACTTAACAAGACCTTAAATAGTATATATTTATGCATAGCTCCCATGTTTCAAAAGATCAGAATATATATATATATATATATATATATATATATATATATATATATATATATATATATATATATATATATATATATATATATACATATATATATATATATATATATATATATATATATAGATATATATATATATATATATATATATATATATATATATATATGGATCTTTTTTCCGCCTCCACTCACTCCTAACACCATGTTCCATGCAGATTCGGCATGTATTTCACCAAAAGAACTTAAGTCACTACTTGACCTTAAGTCTAGAAACCTTGGTACATATTGCCTGATATTTAAATTTTTACGCCATGGTACATATTGTCTGATATTTAAGTATAGACGCTAAGGTACGTATTTTCTGATATTTAAGATTTTACGCAATGGTACATATTGTCTGATATTTAAGTCTAGACGCCAAGGTACAAAATTCCTGATATTTAAGTATAGATGCCATGGTACCTATTGCCTGATATTTAAGTTTTTACGCCATGGTACATAAAGTCTGATATCTAAGTCTCGACGCCATGGTACATATTGTCTAATATTTAAGTCTAAACGACATGGTACATATTGCTTGATATTTAAGTCTAGACGCCATGGTACAAAATTCCTGATATTAAAGTCTAGACGCCGTAGTACATATTGCCTGATATTTAAGCCTGATGCAAAATCAACAAATGAAAAACAAATGTCTGGACTTAAAAATGAAAACCATATGGAGAAATTTTATCCAGTTTCACTATCTGAGCAGACTCTACTAGAGAGAATGACAATTTTCTAGAAGAATCCTGGTTGTCTATATCAAATGTTTTTCTTTAATACCCTATAATACTGTCTCACCATGTCACAATTCAGACTAAATTTAACATTTCATTTGTTTCGCGTAAGAGATAGTTACATCCATCATTCGAAATTTTTTAGTTTAGATCTATAACCAGTAACATTTAGCAACATATTTTTTTTTTACAACCTATAGTTCATAGAGCAACCATCATGCCGAATAAATGAAATATTTGATACATCGACATCATCATTTTTGAATACAGAATATTCAATGGCCGGTCAGTTCGATGTCTGAGTGTCTGACTCATTCGAATGTATTTACTGTTCGTTATCAAATGTTGTCTGATATTCGTATAAAGGGATGATTGCTGCACCAAGAAATAGCAAATTTGTTGTAATGTATGTGTGACCAGATGTCAACGTTATTTCACTTGGAACAGTAAACTACAGAAGACAGATAAAAGTTTAATTTAGAGTCGGAACTGCATCACATAAAAAGAAACATTACATCATTTAAACCATTTGACAGAGTAAACAAGCTGTGGTCTGTTTATGACCACATTTTTGTCTCAACATAGGTGAGTTCATTTTCTCCAAAAAGTTAACATTTAGAATATTCTTGTATATAGGGTGTGAATTATTCATATTCGGACAGACATGACTTTTGTTTCTCCAATTACTTTTCGGCAATTGATTCAAACAATGCCCGCAAATCATTGATAGTAATAGTAAAAACAAAACGTGTCAGAAGGCGGGGAAAGGAAAATGTTTCCACGCTCGCAGCCAGTCAGTAAACAAGAAAAAATGCGAAAGAATTACATAGACGTATTTAGACACATCAAAATTAGATAATAAGTCAGAAATAGATTGTTTATTTGGGTTTGTGCTCTGTACAATGAATATGTTAGATGAATGGTCAAGCGGCTTATATAGCAACAAATGTCACTTAGGAGGTATTGCGACTTAGATTCGTAATGCAATCGTGCGGATGTTTCTAAGAAATAAGACAAAAATAATTTATTCATTCCATCTTCCTATGTTCTTGTTTTAAAATCTTTCTGCAGATTTTGGTACTTTAGCATATCCAAGGGTATTGGTACATCAGCACATTCAGAAACCGGAATTCATTTGTAACACTAATCTGTAGACTTGTGGCAGAACATTAGGATCATTTTTGATTTCAAAATACAGTACGTTCCTCTTTAAATTTCATCCTGAAACTTATACAATGAAATTATTAGTTAACATTTACAAACCTTGGTTGATTTGCCTCTTTCTATTACATTGTTTAAAACTGTATAGCGGTTTCAAACTATGTATATGTAGATATGTGTGTATATGTGTGTATATGTGTATATGTATATATATATATATATATATATATATATATATATATATATATATATATATATATATATATATATATATATATATATATATATATATAGATATATATATATATATATATATATATATATATATATATATATATATATATAGATAGATAGATAGATAGATAGATAGATAGATAGATAGATAGATAGGTAGGTAGGTAGGTAGGTAGGTAGGTAGGTAGGTAGGTAGGTAGATAGATAGGTAGGTAGGTAGGTAGGTAGGTAGGTAGGTAGATAGATAGATAGATAGATAGATAGATAGATAGATAGGTAGGTAGGTAGGTAGGTAGGTAGGTAGGTAGGTAGGTAGATAGATAGATAGATAGATAGATAGATAGATAGATAGATAGATAGATAGATAGATAGATAGATAGATAGATAGATAGATAGATAGATAGATAGATAGATAGATAGATAGATAGATAGATAGATAGATAGAGATATATATATGAGAGCACAGAGAGTTAGAGAGCAGTGATACAATATTAAGCTACCAATTGAAAAGTGAATATGGTTTAAGTCGAATATAAAGACAGTACATGCATTTTTCCTTCTAGATCGAAATTAAATTGATCGTTCGAGATGGAAACGGCTTACAAACGTTTCTCCGTTTGTTTAAATAAAAGCAGATAATCAGCAATTACTATCTATATGTAAATATTTACTTAAATTGTAGCATTATTTCATAGCATGCATTTATTTATGCACGTACAAGATGCCTAATCTTGCACTGTGATTTCAATTCCAAATATGTCTGCTTGTCCAAAATGTATTTTCGTTGGTGTATGAAATGCGTGTAGTGAGAGATGGGTTACAAATTCAAATTACTTTTTCATACTTATTTCAAGCATATACTTTACTTGTCGGTAATTATTTTAATGGGAAACCAAGCCAGAAGGATGTTTTATTAGATCTACTTATATTCGAATTGATGCTTCTTAGTTTGATCGAGCTATGTCTAGAGATAACTTTTTCAACTTGAATTAAACAGATTTTATCCCAGTTTTAATCTCTGTCACTCATTTCCTTTCAAGCCAATCTGTTTCTTTTATCTATTCAGACTTTTCCGGAGAAAATCATTAATTATTAATTTTCTCAATACTAGCAACAAAGTAAATTTAGTTTGTAATTTCAATATCTGGTTTGATCAAAGTACTTGAATTAAATTAAATAAAACTATTCAAATCAGGGCATTGCCATATAGTAAATCAGTGAGAAAAATTTCGGGTAATATTGTAAGTGCTCATTCATCGTGAGCTAAATGCCCGCACAACATGTTACATTTTACTGAGTGAAGAAAAGTGCTTTATTTAATTAAAATG
Source organism: Potamilus streckersoni (assembly GCA_016746295.1). Taxonomy (NCBI): domain Eukaryota; kingdom Metazoa; phylum Mollusca; class Bivalvia; order Unionida; family Unionidae; genus Potamilus; species Potamilus streckersoni. The sequence goes on from JAEAOA010001352.1 coordinate 34,600, forward strand.
AATGGCATAATTTTATTTATTTGAATGCCTCTTGAATTAAAAATATATTTGATGGTAAATATAATTACGAACATTTACTTCAATAAAATTAGCTGGGGTTTTTAAAGTATTTTAGAGTAGCTTGTTAATCTCTTGAGTTAATTGTCATAAAGATACATTGTGTATTCCAAGGAATAGTGTATTTGAAGGAAGATATGTATGGTATCTGCCATTTGTATACGGTTTAATATGAATGACCTGAAGGGATATGCTTTACGCCTTTTCTTATTCCGAAGTCTCGCTTTAGTAAATCTAGATCTGGGATTTAAGAAAGATATGAAGTATATCACTTCATGGGCTCTTTAGTTTTAATAACCTTGTCATGAAGTATTATTTTATTACAAGCTGGGTACACAAATTTATTGCAGTGTCAATAGAATGGTTCTATAAAGAAGTTATTGAGGAAATGAATCGACAATAACACTATATTTGTTAAAATAAAAGTCAATCATACATTGTTTTACAGATTTAATTAGAAAGCTTATCATTAACCTTTTGATATTTGTATATATTTAATCTGGAAACTGGACAGATGTCACGTGTCCAAGTGATTAGTTTCGTTAACGATGAGGTTAAACAAACAGACACACAGGATATTTTCGTGTTAATGATTGATCATTGTGCTTACATATATGAATAGTCGTACTTTAAAGTTATTTATGTGGCGATTACATGATCGGAATCCTCGTTATCATCATTATTATTTTATTCTTATCATGAGCATTAGTGGTAGATATACAGTTCACCAACTGTATGTCTAGACTAGCAGCAGCATTTGTAGTATATGACGGGATTCCTCACTGGCAGATTCTCGATGAGATTCTAGCTTGACATGACCTTGTAATACTTCACTGGCTTTAGAACTTAGTAACAATACTCAACATCCTTGAAGTAGTAGTAGTAGTGGTATTGGTAGTAGCTAATTATCTAAAATCACATAGACACAAACAATGATCAATGTCTTGCATTTCTATATGATCGTTTCCATTTTCCAAGAGACGATGCCTCTAGCAAGATAGGCAAAAATGACTAAGTCGTTCCACATTCTTGTTTATCGGGAATGACAATTTATATTAAGCTGAAATTCTAATATTAGATAATTACATCCTAACCTCGTTCATCTTTCAACGTCAATTATAAACACAATTGTTTCAGTGGGTATAAAATGGGTTTAAAGTACATATCAACTTATTTGAAATCAAAAGACAGCCATTATCGTAACGAATTAAAGTATCATCTCCATCGTTCTCTGTCTGCTGATTCAGCAATTTCCAGATAATGTCCATCATGCAATGGAATTCAGTCTGGGTCTCCAAGTCTATTTTTCATGATATCCTATAACTTTAAGAGAAAAGAAAACAGGCACAATTTTACAACATATCTACCTTATGTTGTCTTCTTGCAAACAATATTCAATACAATGCCTCGAAGTACTGAATGTATGAACTTGATTTTTGCCGTGGCATGTAAAGCGAAAATATAGTATACTGAATTCTCTGACAAAAATTTGACACTTTTTGCAAGATACCCGTTTTCTCGCAAATTGTACTGATACACTGGTTTAATAATATTTGATGTAGTCCATCTTATTTGCCAGTCGGAATGTCTGTATTAACTGAGATATAAATATCACGACTCGCAAATGGCTAACGGCCAGAGTCTCTATTAATAGACTTCCAATCTTTACAAATTTGTTTCTTCAGGTCCCAAAATTTACAATGAGGCCCACTTCTCTGAACTTAATTAAAATAAAATTCCAAGTAATAAGAATAAAATCACGCTTCATTGCTTTATTTGTATAGTCTTACGACCATACACATGCCTAAATTTCATATACATTTTATACGGTAATCATTTTCATTTTACGTTACATCCTCCCCTATCTAAGATATATCCCGGATATAATACGAGTAGACCTGTCACTAATATTTGTCAAAATAATGAATTATGGGATCAAAATTATCAAGATGCCAAGATTATATACGAGATAATTATTTATAAATTTTAAATATTAAGCCATCATTACAGTGTGTGCAAGTAGAAATATTCCACAGCTCAACCACGTATTTTGTCATCAGTAAGTGCGCTTTAGCATCAACAATGGTGTTGCTTTTGAATAGCAAATTTCGGATTGTTAGCGTATCCCACGACACCGACTAAACTTTCATCATCACATCATCATCATCACTGATGATCTGGTTTATTCCATCTTATTTTCACAATATCAAATTTTATTATATCCGTTACAATATCTACTAAAATTAAATATTGTACTGTTATTTAGCGAAAATTAAAATAGAAGATGTCGTTTACAGGTTATTGTTTTCACATTTTACATTGTTTTGATTTCATTTAAAAACCTTTAATGTCGTCTAGTATATATTATCGTTCTGTCTATCATTAATCAATGGACGAGATATTTTTTATTGTTGCTTTACAGTGTTACGCGTCTATCTTTCGAAACCAATAACAGAAAGCGATGCAAGATATAAAATTTTGTGGTAAAATAAACTATTTTTTTCACGAAGAATACAATGTGAAAATGTAAGAGGAACATACATTCGGTAGTGAAAGTGAACTCCTCATAAATCCTATCACATGTCCTAAATCACAAAATTTTCTAAAATGTTCCAGATGAATTCAGGTACCAAGATTCCTGAATGTGCTGACATACAGAATGTGCAAAAGGTCTTGATGTATCACAATGATATAATCTAAAATATCTTTGAATGAATAAATTTACAACAATCCTAAGTAGTATTTTAGTCGAAAATATCAATGAGCACTCTGTAGTTTGAATGAATATCTAAACTATTTCCTGTCAAATTAAATCTTAACTAAAGAGTAAACGATTTCACAGATTGAACTTAAAATTAATAATTGTTAAACTCGTCTTATATACACTAATTTCACTCGACGTACGACACAATAGAATGCTCAGAAAGTGGACCCTTTTAACAATTGTAAACAAGTTCGCTTCCAGAACAATATAAGTTTGTAAATAAGGTTAGCACGCTCACTCAATCAAATTGAAGCAGATATCTTTAAAAAAAATGACTGAACATAGGTAGGTTGAAACTCTACCATTAATCAATGACCAAGATCAAACACGCAAAATAAATTAAATATACATAACAGGTAAGCAGTACGTAAACATAATTTATTGCAACATTTCTATGAGAAGTGTCATATCTGTCAAACGAACGGTCGAAGATTTTATTGGCGTTAGACGAGAAATCAGTTACTTACGTTCAATAAAACTTATTTGGAAAAGTTAATTAAGCGATCAAGTATAAATATGATTACGAAGCTTACAAACACTTTCTCTTCTACCGTGTACAACGTTGTACCTCTCTATTATATCTTTACAAGTTTCTGTATTCACACAACATAGTTTTCTCTAGCGAATCGTTTAGTCATTCTTTCATTTTATTTATTTTTTATTTTTTGCATTTATGCAGTGGAATTCAAAGGATCCGTGTCATTTGACTGTGGAAACAAGCAGTTATTTCAAGGGAAAAAACATTTTCCCAAGCAAAGTTTTGGCATAGCATCTCCCTAAAACTGTTACAAGTTTGAAAGACAATTAATGCTATTTTTAGAATAAAATTTTATATAGTTTTATTACGAGATGCTTAAAATTTGCAATCAATTTTAAGCAGGAATGATGCAAATCGATCATCATCCAAACTTTTGTTAACCTGCCTTGAGACTGTATGCTATGGTTGTCCTGATTTCTCTTAAAATGTGTCATGTCACCTTCATCGTACATCATCTACCATTTTTAAGTGATTTACGTGGGGATGGCAAGGATTATCTAATTAAAATCCATAAAACATAATTTAATTAACTTTCACTTGCCACATTATGGTTTTGAGCTGCAAAAAAGAAAGAAAAAAATGAACATTTTCAATAAATGTAGAAATGACATCTACTTTTGTAAACAATACAATTCCACATTTGTATATGCATGGTTTCTTAGTACAGTAAAAGTATATTTCGCGAATTTAGTAAATTTCTAATTTTATTTGATCAAAGGCCGTACTGAATATCTAGCATATAAAATCATTAACACATTGCGAAATTCTGCTTCACTATATATTTTTATTTAAAGCATTTTGTCGCACCAATTGTAATGTGTTTTATTACGTATATTGCTTTTTCGAAGTCCAATCGAAAAGGTTTGGAAAAAAAACAGATATTTTAAAACTTTAGACTAAGCATGCAAAAGCATAGACAATATTAAGTGCTAAATGGACGATAGGGAAATCATTGTTTCCTTTGTGGATTATTCCAAGATGAGAAGCAGCTCAATGCTTTCCATACTACCTATACATACAATACAATTACAATACAATAAACCCTCCACATCAGAGTTGTTGAGATGATGCTTTATATCCAATGAATTAGCGAGAGCATCCACCTAATTAATATGACCTATCACGTGAGTGTTACCTTTGTACCTGCACTTAGTTATAGCATGCTGCAAACTAAGGAAATTCAACTAAAATGTTACTCTAAGAACACCTGTTCGTGTATCCAGTAAGTAATGGCACAATAAGCAGCTGTTCAGGATCTTACGATTATAGGGGCAACATGCTGTCCATGTTGTTAATGAATAGCAGGATCGTTAGAGGGCCACAGTGCATTGCTTTGCGCAAAGCCAACAATATTGGTAAGATGGTACTGCGTGTATCCTTAATGGAATATCTACTTTACAATATTGTGATATCGGGTATCATGCTAGACAAAATAACTAAACAGAGAGAGAGAGAGAGAGTAGCTTTAACAAGTTTTCAGTGATATCGCTAAGATGTCTGCAGTGTGACAGTTTATAGCAATGTCTAGCACTGAAGCATCATGCCATACATGTAACATGATGTCCCACGCAATCAAATTAATCTGACATCAGGCCGACAAGTCCTAACACTAATCTCATAATGTTGAACATTAAGTGAGGCAGCTGTTAGTATCATTTTTGAAAAGTCTTTGGAATGACTCAGCCGGGATTCGAACCCACGATCTACCGTATTCGAGGCGGTTAACTCTAACCACTAGGCCACCGGAGCGAGTACAAAAAGACCGTTAAGAGGACAACGAAAGAACTTATAAATTGCCCAATATATAATGTGCAATTTATGAGTTTTTCGTTGTCCTATTAACGGCCTTTTAAAAATGGATTGAACACCATATACGTTTTTGAGAACGAAGCCAACTTAAGATTGCATATATGTTTATTTATTGCCATAAGGTATAAGCACGTCAGCATTATTAAATCAATTGAGTAGAGATGATACAAGTTTACCATTTTCATGTCATCTGTTGTTTATGATTCATTTCGTCCTTTTAGGGTTTGAGGTGATTTATATTAGTTTTTGTGGTGAAGGTACTCAAATATAAGATCGCTCATAAAAATGTATTCAAACAAGATTAGATAGCAACACCTACCCTGGGGAAACTACACTGTATCGATGAGATGCTTCACAAGATAAAAGCTGATAAAGAAATCATTCTCAAGAAATTCACTCAGATATTGAATATGAACGTATAGACGATGAACCAGAAATATACAAAAGATTGATGGTGAGATTTTGCCAGAACGGGAAAACTGGATATCTAATAGGTGTACTCCAACTCTAACTAAAACAGTGAATTAAACGTTCAGTGAAGAACTGACACATAATATCTGTTGAAATGTGGCAATTATATGGCACAGCATGTTTCTAATCGTTTGACTTAACACATTCAGGCATCGAGGTTTTAATATAATTTGGCACAAACGCCTTACTATTTGTGCGGTTTTTAAATTGAATGCTTTGAATGCTATCTTCAAGAAATAGTAACATCAACATCACTTCCTTTATAAACGATGGCGTGATATCCTTCGGATCTGTTAGACAGAGTGGTACGTGTAGGCTCGTAAAATAATGACAAGAAAAAAGAATGAATCCAACAAGCTTTGTATATTTTAACAACATAATTTATTTCCCTGGAAAACAATGTAAACAATGGAAATAGGACATACTTTTTGTGAAAACAATCCAAAATTTAACCTTGAGATTGAAAAATACAAGTTCTATCACTAAACAATTTAATAGAATCCGTTTTTGAATCTCGATATAATTCCAATTTGGAGGCGATGACGTCAGATGATGACTGTACTGATTTTAGCAGACCCTCCATTGAATCACAGTTTGTTTTTGTATTGGAATTCCAGAATAAATTTCCACTGAATTTCTTTCTCCCAGAACTTTTTATAAAAAGTACGCTTGTTTTCTTTTCTAGAAAATAAATTATTGTATAAAATTTATTTTAGAAAAAATAGATAAACTTCAAAACAATCTGACAACTCAAGATGTTAAAAACGACTGATAAAATTTCACTAAAAATGAGTATTGAACCCAACTAAAACATCATCTCATTCCCGCGCGATGGATCACGTGGTCTCTTAACACTTGAACAACACAATAAAAAAATAAAATTTATCATGTAGCAAAAACAGCCCTATCTAAGAACCAAATTCTCGCACTGCAAATGTATATAAAGAAAAGAAAGCCTGTTTACAATCCAGTTAACTCCCGGCCGAAATGACCTTGGAAATAGCCAATCGTTATCACTTGATGTTTACAAAATTTTAACAACATAATTTATTTCCCTGGAAAACAATGTAAACAATGGAAATAGGACATACTTTTTGTGAAAACAATCCAAAATTTAACCTTGAGATTGAAAAATACAAGTTCTATCACTAAACAATTTTAATAGAATTCGTTTTTGAATCTCGATATAATTCCAATTTGGAGGCGATGACGTCAGATGATGACTGTACTGATTTTAGCAAACCCTCCATTGAATCACAGTTTGTTTCTGTATTGGAATTCCAGAATAAATTTCCACTGAATTTCTTTCTCCCAGAACTTTTTATAAAAAGCAAGCTTGTTTTCTTTTCTAGAAAATAAATTATTGTATAAAATTTATTTTAGAAAAAATAGATGAACTTCAAAACAATCTGACAACTCAAGGTGTTAAAAACGACTGATAAAATTTCACTAAAAATGAGTATTGAACCCAACTAAAACATCATCTCATTCCCGCGCGATGGATCACGTGGTCTCTTAACACTTGAACAACACAATAAAAAATAAAATTTGTCATGTAGCAAAAACAGCCCTATCTAAGAACCAAATTCTCACACTGCAAATGTATATAAAGAAAAGAAAGCCTGTTTACAATTCAGTTAATTCCCGGCCGAAATGACCTTGGAAATAGCCAATCGTTATCACTTGATGTTTACAAAATATATGAGCCAAAGTAAGCTAAAATAGTTCTAATGTAATCACTTTTACGTTTTACACAAACTGAATTTACTGGAACAAACTATCGAATTAAAAAAAAATAATCATTAAAAAATATGTAATGAAACAAAAATAAAATAAAAAAGAATTGTAACACTAACACACGAGCAATGTAATTACATATACGTAACAATAGACATATATATATATATATATATATATATATATATATATATATATATAATGTATTCACGTTATTTTCCTTTCACCTCATACCGTGTTTTAATGCCACCTAAATATATAAATAGCTAAATGTTAGAGTTACCATGTACGAAATTATAAACGTTCATACAAATGGCATACATTGCTGAAGTTAAATCCTGAAATACTTTTCACTTCATTACATCACTACATATTGCTAATTGAAATTTTAAAAAAGAATAAGCATTTGATATAAAATACTAAAGAATGGTGCAGCTTTTGTGACTATAACTATTTTATGGCAAGGAAACCAACGCAGATAGAGTTCATTTGTTGAGGCTAAGGAGTGGATGACACACGCACGCTCCGCTCTTAAGGGCAACAGCTATTCTCCTTTGAAAAATGCAGAGCTATTGACCAAATATAGACATCTTTAGTTAGTATGCAAGGCTATAAGGATCATCTACACTTAAAAACACACACATTATATATATATATATATATATATATATATATATATATATATATATATATATAAACTTTGATAAATACAATTTAATAAAGGAAAGCCATTCTACGTTCGGAAGGTAAAGAAATCCTTGCTTACGTCGTGTATATAATATTAATCAATCACGTGACTTAGAAGAGATGTTAACAGAACTGTAAAGACGAATATGGAGGTATTTAATTCACATTGATACTAGGAAATGGTCTGTCGCATTGCCTAAAATAGTTAAAGACTACACAGACCTACACAAAGGACTCACACCGTCGAAATGAGATGCCATCATAAGATCTTGGGCACCTCATATATGAACCATGTAACAAGGAAAGACATCTTGACCACTGTAATAAAAAGCGCAAACTGAAGTGGTACGGTAATGTCTTGAGATCATCTGAACTGGCAAAAACAATCTTGCAAAACACAGTGTGAAGGTGCAGAAGAAGAGTCAGAGAGATAAAGAGGTAGGAAGACAAAATTAAGAAGTGGACAGACATAGGATTCGAAAGTTCCTAAAGGGGATCAAAGAACGGGAATGTGGAGAGAATTGGTTACAAAGTCAGCTGTGGTGCCCAAACAAATCGTCATTTTATTAGTTGTTGCAAAATTATATTCTGAATGAAATCATTTTATTGACTTACATGTCATAAATGAATCACGTCCTACATGAAGATTCTTGATTCTTTGCTTGCCCAGCAAATGTATCATAGATAATATCTTACACTGCAAACCTAAAACATGATGTATTCATTTTAGTAACAATCATATCACTTAACTTAGTCACTTTCAGTAGCAAATATTAGAATATTTTTCAAAAATGGCATTTTACTCTTCAATGAATAATGTACATTGTCAGTGGAACCTCGATCGATGCTGCTTTTTGAATATTCGCAGGCTGCTGTTATTTGCTTTGCACAAAAGGAGCGAGATCATACCACTTTAGAGCATTCTTTACTCAATTCTTTTTTCCATGATATTGAGTATAACAGCATTGGATTTGATACTCATAGCGTTTTTGTCATTCAAAAAACATAGACAATATTTCAGCAGCTGCAGCAGTGCTCTCTCTCTCTCTCTCTTTGTGTGTGTGCGCACACACACACACACACACACACACATATATATATATATATATATATATATATATATATATATATATATATATATATATATATATATATATATATATATATATGGACAGATAAATAGATAGACATATAGAGTTTGAGAGTTTCCTATAAGATACCAGTTCTGAGGGTTTTTTACAACATAGTCTGCTTACTTAAAGTACAACTATTATAAATGATGTAGATACAATGTTAGCCTGATTTTAATGTTTACATAATTCAACTAAAATGATAGATGGTAATCTCCTGATTTCATAATGGAATTTGGATGATCGAGCGGTCTAAGGCGCTTGCTATTACCTAGTCGCGGTTCAACCATGTATGTGAGAAAGCTGGGCCTTAACATCCGGTGAGTTTGCGGTTCTTTCTGGAGCCTTCCGAGGTTCTTTGGCCACCATGTTTTGCCGACAATAGCATACAAATGACCTTAAATCCATAAAAGTCCAGACCTGAGTTATTATCACAATATTATACAATATCAAATAACTTTGTTAAGTTTTTTCCATTCATAGATGTATTTTCTGATTGTCAATAAAAAGAAACTATGGTATATTTAGTAATAGTTCCTTTTCGACTACAACCTTAAATTATTTTATGTTTGATCTTTTTTATGTCAACTTGTTGCTGACATTCATTATGTACTGAAATATCATACATTTAAATGTTTAATTTCTGTAGAAACAGTCGTGTAAAGTCTCACAAAGACTACGGTTTATCTGTTTAAATTGTTTGTATTGCCTATTTGTTTGTATATGCCTTTAAACAAGACTCATTAAGAATTTAAGAGTTAAAGCACTCAGAACAGTTAGAGTATAGTTTTGCACACATGATTTGTCAGTTATATATATATATATATATATATATATATATATATATATATATATATATATATATATATATATATATATATATATATATATATATATATATCATTTGTACATTATTTTATAAAATATTGATAGTTTTCACTGTTTACTATCTCAAAGCTGTGAAGGCACTATGCATGTATTAAGTAAAGATTTGTTTATCAGTATACAAAAGCGCAGTATACCTAATCTAAAACAGACGCTTTTTCTTGCTACAAACAAGAGCTTCCAATTAACGACGATGCGATCACAAAGAAAGAAAATCATAGCCGAAAGCAGTATATTAAGGTGTCTTTCGTTTACTATATATTTGTGCACGCATCAGGTAAACATTATTGCTTTTATCACTCACTGATAATGGTCTCTTCTGTCTGTAGAGCATACCAGAATCACATAATTACTGTGAAAATATGTGCCCGGTCGCAATATGCATGGCACAAAATAAAGATTTGTTGGTTCCACCAGAAATATGTTTGTTATTCGAATTAAATATAATTATAGCATTACCTGTCCATTATACACACATAATTTCCAATGCAAATATTTGTTCCATTACTGGTGTATTTCTCGAGATTGCAGAGTAGCAAAGGATATATACCAAAAGGTAACTTATGTCGTTTAAATTAAAAATATAGCCCCAGAAATGTTCAACTCTAATGTATATACGCGTATTGTCCCATTATTATTAGACGAAGCAAGCTATATTCGAAAGCAAGGAATATGAGAATTAATCGACGAAATGGAGCATAATACGATCATCAATTAATTTCCTAAAATAGTCGGGTTGGATAATAGTAGGGATTGTTTGCAGGCAATTTCCTTTGTAAATTCAACATCATTACTTTATCACCGACGTCGTTTCTGGTATAAACCAATAAAAACTTGATATTCATTTATTTGAAATAGCCGTTCACATACTGGATAATGTGCCATTTTTATATGTACCATCGTCTAATTGAAAATGTATAAGTATGTGTGTGTATATGTGTGTGTGCGATTTAGAATTTTTACGTATCTTCAACAATTTTTCATTCATATCACTACGATGTCTGCAGTGTGACAGTTTATAGTGATGTCGAGCACTGGGATATCATGCCTCTGAGCATCAAGCGAGGCAGCTGTTAGTACCATTTTTAAAGTCTTTGGTATGTCTCGACCAGGGTTCGAATCCACGACCTCCGACATAGGAGGCGAACGCTCTAACCACTAGGCCACCTCAGCGGTTAAAAGCGGAAGTAAGTGAATAAAGAATAGTGCTTAAACTCTGTGCTGGGGACAAAAATAATATGTAGTTTTTTCAATACTCAAGCAAACATTTATGTAAAGTTAAGTTTACTGGAGTCTATTGAATCGTCTGAATCGTCTTTGTCGACTGTTGTGCGCAGATAATTTGTAAATCATGTTCTGATTTGTGTTAAAAAAAAGTTTACCAATAAGATTCAAGTTTGACCTCTGATACTAATTCGTCAATATCCACAGTACTGATCTCTCTCTCTCTCTCTCTCTCTCTCTCTCTCTCTCTATATATATATATATATATATATATATATATATATATATATATATATATATATATATATATATATATATATATATATATATGTTGATACTATTGATCACATTTCTTGTATGTCCAAGATAATATCTGCTTTCAAAATTTGATTTGAAAATGGTGCCACGTAATTTAGAAATTGATAACACAAACATTTGTCATCAATCGAAGGACCAAACCAATTGAACGGAGATGGGATTGCAGATAAAAATTAGATGGTTTTTTTATAGTGTAGTGTTGAATTATCCCCAAACATACGCTATCACTGTCTGGCTGTTTCAATGAGGACCCCATAAATCGAGTACGACTGTCATATCAACATTTTAATGCTAATCAAGCTGGAACAACCAGTCTATTGAGAAAAAAACACGATATCCTCACAACGAATAACCAAATCTGTTATCCAAATTCTCCATGAAAATTTATATGCATCTTGCGTGTGTCTATAAAGTAACTGAAGTGAAATAAAAGCGTTATCAGACACGTGCGATATTTATATCCAATGTTTGCAACTGTTCTGAAGTAAAACAACATCAATGCTTTATATTTAAAGCGACAAAGATTAGCTATAAAGTCATTGCAATGGGAACTTATATAATAATTTATGTGGGTGCAGGTATAAAGCTCGTCGATGATGCTTCAATGATGACCTCACATTTCCACTCAGAGTATAATATGATTTTGAAGTTACCAAAATTTAAGATAATCAGATTGCTCTGTTATTTCTGTAATTTGGTCAAGATCTATGATTTTGTGATGTGTAACCCTTTTGATACTTTGTGTGCGCTTGCATAAACGTGTTTTAAGATTTATGAGCACAATCAAAGGTTAATTGGCTACAAAGGTCTGCAATTAAATTCAGTTACTTAGAATTACAGAGAAAGTCTCTTGTCAGAAGGTGCAGTTAAATACAGATTTTAATTTAGCAAAAGTCTTATTAAACGAGTTAGGTGTTTGAACTCAGAAACGCGTGTTTCTAATTCCAATGTATTTGTTTTTAGTTATGCATTTTTAATTTAAATCGTCTTCTTGACTTTTGTCTGTGATTGAGTGGATAGTTTATGCATACCTGACTTTTGTCATAATTTAAGTCGTAAGTAAGATGTGTACATAGCAGGAATTCAAAGTCAGGCTTATGATAGGATACGTTAATTTGCAAGTGATAGGATAGACATAATTTTAATGAATTAATGGGTGTATTTTAATGATTGATTAAGCATTATTTTCATGATTCGATTTGATGACGATTGAATTGGAATAATTATAATGTTTGGATAGGTATACTTATGACGATTGGATTGTTATGATTTAATGATAGGTAGCTATATTTAGAATCGTATTAAAAGTAGATTTTAATTGGTAGGATAAGTACATTAAAATGATAGGTAAGGTACGTTTAAAATGATGGAACAAGTATATTTAGAGTGAAATGACAGTTATATTTAGAGTGTTATGATTTGCATTTAAGTTATTGAATAGTTATATCTAAAATTAAAGGATGTGTGCATTTAAAATGAAAGCACATTTCTATTTAAATTAAAGGATATGTGTATTTAAAATGAAAGGATATGTACATGTAAAATAATAGGTAATTTATATTTAATATGAATGGATATGTAGATTTACGATTAAAGGATATATAAAGTTAAAATAAAAGGATATGTATATTTAAAATGAATACATATGTCTATCTAAAATGAATGGATGTATCTATCTAAAATTAAAGGAAATGAAAATTTAAATTGAATGGATATCTATATTTAAAATGAAAAGATATGTGCTTTAAATTTAAAGAATATGCACATTTAAATTATTTCGATTTGTATTGGTAAGATTTCATCGTCTTAAACTAAGCAAAAAAAAAGGAAAGTTAGACCATCATTGTTAAAAAAAAAAAAGAAATTCAACAAACAATATATTTCCCTTGAATACAAAATAAAAATTTATAAAGAACGTCAGTATTATGAATTAAATCCCAAATAATTCTGAATGTTCTATCACCCGTCCAAAATTATAGAGTGTTCCAAATGAATACAAGTATTGAATCTACGGATGCACCTACACTATTCAACGTTTTCTGACTCTTGGAAGATCACTGAGCTACATTTGACTAGTTTGCAAAGAAAATATTGTAAAGGACATTATTTAGTTGTTTGACTTACTCCAAGGCGACGTAATCTTTATATTTGCTATTATTTTTTATGGAAGGGAACATGATAGGTACATAAATATATGCATATAATGATGGCCCTTTTAATTTTTATAATGTTTTCTTCTTCGCATTTGTGTACTGTTGTAAAAATGTGGTTAGTAATTTTTATGAATTATTCCAAAAAATACTTAAGTGAATTTTTCCTAAAAAGCTGTTAGAAATATTCATCCGAAGTGATTTTAATGTGATATATTTTTTCAGCTTTGTACAAACGTAAAATTATTTTCTCTGAAGGTGGCTATGTGATGAAAAAAAAAAACCTTGCATGAAACGATTTTTGACTCCAAGCAAACTGTATAAAGTTAATTGCTCCCTATTCAACGTATAATAAAATTACGAAAAAAAACTCTAATTCATAGAATAATACTTCTGAAATGCCCTCACTTATTTGGGACTTATCTACATAAAGCACAATTGTATCATTCAAAAATATTGTTCTCCTCAAATCAAATAGACTCCACTGGCTTAATTCGTTTTGTTCGAATAAGATGTCTCGAATAAATTAATTTTCGGAGTCCTTACATTAAATCTTATAGCTGCGCTTGTGTTGATTTCTCGCTAAGACTGAATTTAATCTATACAGTTTTCATTTGGTAACGGTTCTGAATTTTACTTTACGATTGTTGTTACTGTTATAGGGTTAAACGCCACTGTTCAGCACAAGATAGGCTATAAATGGCGGCCAGTATTAATGGTGGAGGAAGAACTTGGGAAAACCCCCGAAAGAACCACCGACCCACGAGAAGCTACCGACAAACTTTCTCAGATACCCACACTGGCCAAGCCCGAGACTCGAACCGACGCAGACAGAGGTGAGATGGCAGTGATGCGTAACGGTGAGCACTTTAGACCAATCGGCCGCTAGTTACCCCTTTTTCGATTGTCAATTGAAGGGCCAGAAGAAAGTTTATATTTTAAGGACGTATATTTATGGACCAAAACGAAAACATGAACTGGCTGCATTGCAATTCCTAAAACGACGTGTTGTAGTATACAAGTAGAAAATATGATAACTAAATGAAGTATAACCAGTCTATATGGATGATATATGAATCGTATTTTAGAGTTATTACACAAATAGATAAATAATTATTACGTATTACTGAGTAAAATAAACGCCAGTCTTTGATAATGCTAATTCTCTGTTTTTAGAACAAAAAAAAATCAATCGATATTTGGGATTACCAACACACAGAGAAAGATAAAATCTAGCCATAACATAACTAGCTTTAATTAATTAAGTAATTAATTACAAATGATATATAAGAGGAGGATAACAAAAACCAAATTTAATACTAGGTTAGGTTGTCTAAGAATAATTTATTTTATGGAATATTCAATTGCAAGCTTTTTTTAAAAATATTTGAATATAATTTAAGTGAGCATGTAATCAATTCACTCTGCGTAACAAACAAAAGAATAATTTACAGTATTTTCCACAATGTTTCAGAAAGTATATGTCATCAATTAAGCAAATCAATAACATTCACGTCTATAACCTTTAAGAAAAAATATATACAAAACCGTAATATGTTTGCTAGTCTGAACTGAGCTTAAATTTAACATCATATCACAAACTGAACGTTATTTAGTTCCAAGACAATTGGAATAAAGTGCTATGCCTAAAGAGACACCAATAAAACCGATCCAGGTTGATCCGAAAGTAGGCCTCGAATTCGGTGCAAGGTAGGCAATGAGCCACCACGCTTAAAGGCCACAGTAGCTACTGGGTTCTTAATTACCTCTTGTGCATCTAATTGTCTGTCCCAGCAGGAGGCAACATGGTGGCTAGACAAACTGTCAACTTTAAAATAAATGTGAGGATGCACTGGACAGGTTATAGCTCTAGTTTCATTTGTTTCAACAGATATATACTAAGATTGTTTTTAAATAATCGATATTTAAATGACGTTTATATATGGCATAAAATAGTGCTTTTCTTATAAGACATTGTTTATATGGATCTTTGTTTTTTCTTTAGTTGCTCACCGTACGCATAGTGTCAGATTCATTTGTTGAGAAACGATGAAAGCTCTCAGTAAAAGAAGATCAATGGTGGAATTTCTTCAGGCTAAATCAACTGTTAATGCACACAATCACAGCGCACCTGTCAGGGTACTAGGTACAAGAGTCTTCGTCTTTCTGGTATTCTCATCCAGCACAATTATTATTGGAAATATCCATTTTACACGGATACTTTCACGAACGCAAATATTCATTATAGTGAAGGTGCATTAATTAAGATTGCTGAGAGCCTGGAAAGACATTAAAAGACATCCCGGTAATTCACCACATGGGAATAATTATATAAAATGTGGTTTCTCAGTTTACGTCTATCGAATGTCCAACTTCTGTTTTAATGGCTAAATTTAGGTTGAAACACTGATTGTTAAATAAAACAAAACAGTTGACATGACAAATTTTTAATCTCCAATTGGTAAGCAAAATTCACGTTAAAATCTATAAATTTTGCCCATATTACACAACTTTACTGGGAGATCTAGAGTCTCAAGTTAGCAAATTCCGTCATTGAAATCAACCGAAAAGTTTTGATTGTGTAAAATTTTTAAGTGAAAAGTTTAAACACAAAGTATTGTAACACATTAAGGTTACAATTTCTCTGTGGGAAGAAATAAAAGCTGATTAGTTCAAAATAATTACATAAAATGATTCCTTGCATATTTAATTATAATTCTGGTTTGTCATTCTCGTATCGTAAAATCCAGTGCATATACTGACTCCAAAACCTAAATCTAACTGAAAAGTTAACCTTAACTAAAATGCCCGATAATACATCCTGCGGGTAATTAGTCAATTAAATGGAATTTACATTGATTTTACAGTGATGGCGTTTATTTTCTGTTAGACATCTGACTGAGCTAAAAATTTGTATATACTTTGGAATTTTTAAAAGCAACATATTAGTGTTTACGTGAAGAAATGAGAAAGTAATCTATATGAAAATTATAACTTTGCCATCTGTAATAAAATATTCTCATTCATTCCCAATCAACTATTCTCCATACTGAATTACTAAAAACCGTTGATTTTTATGTCGAGTAATTATCTAATTTAATGTATAGTTTGTCAATATTTTTCACTCCGGTTATTTGCTATTCTATGTATATCATTATGAATCCAAAAATGCGTTCAGACTCAATACAAATGCCTTATTCAGGAGGGGAAATTAAGTAGAGGTTTAAAGTATTAAAATATGTCTCATTTAAAAGAGACGTGTGATATAAATAAGTTTACCTAATCCAATACGATATGATTACTGCCTGGTCCCCCATTATTACTGACAGTTCACAAATTGATGTATAGATTTTCCAGCTTGAGTTTAGAAACTGTGGTTAGGTGTTGGCAATTTTGTTTTTCCTGTTGTTGTTGTTGTGTTTCATAAACTAGAACCAGCTTTAGAATATTTTTATGAACGTATATTAGATTTTGTCCGGAAAAGACAACATAATAGAATTAATTAGAAAAATAAATAGATAATTTAGCTAGCATGATCTTTTGCTTTTCCAATATAAATATTTCTAGAATAAACATCAAGCTTTATAAATGGTAGAAGGCATTGAAAATACGATGCATATAATTTATTTTATTAAAAAGCAAACAAACAAAAACAATTTTTGTCATCATTTTCTGCAGTGAACTTCTTAGCTTTTAAAAATTTAGTTTGAAATAAGTATTTATTTATAAAACCCTAGATGGCAAAATGGATTAGGTACCTTTCGTGGAATGTTCTACAGCTAAAGTTGCTCAGATTCGTATAAACGCTAAATCGTTCCAACTCTACTTTATTGGAAAAAATGAGTGTTCACATTCAGTTTGCGTTTCTGTGAAAGATAGTCAGTTCTTTCAGAATTGCAGATCGAAAAATCTATTTGACAGACGTTGGCGATGAATTATCATTTTATATATTTAAATTCACTTCTGATCAGGTCTTGACACAAAGAAGTAAGCACAGACATATGTAAAACCCATTAGATTTCTATATCTGAGTTGATGTTTCCACAGCTTATTCCAGACTTAATCAGATATGACTCGTATAAAGCATTGAACTTCTACCGGCTTCAATTTAGTTGGCAGGAGATATTTTCGTCCATTGGCTCTTGTCAAATTTTTTAACTTTACGGTCATCATATGACAATTTCAGCTACTATAGTTTAATAATTAGAAATATGTATATATTTTAATTAAGAATTTATGGCTTTTGTTGTTACTGATGTGAGGCACTACGCCTCTTATACATGCGTGTCTGTACAATTCAAATAATTGGCTTGTAAGCAGTAAACACGCAGATTCATGGCAAAGCAGAAAAAATCAAGAGTATTTGAGTTTATATGAAACAATTTTAGGCCGGTTAATGCGTATTTCATCTGTACATTAAACATGTCTTCCTGTTATTAATAAGAGTCCGTTAAAATTATTTTCTTCTAGAGAATATATACCTATCCTACATCGTGTTTAATTATTATATTCATATAGTTACTTTGTTACTTTGTTCTAGATAGGCGAAATTTTTCTGTCAACTGTTGTAATCAGTGTTTTTCATCCCACTACAGACATTCATAACTGAAGGCTGCATAAGTAAGAGAAAGACCGCAACCATTTACAGACCTTGAATATTATTTACTTCATATTCCGCAATCTTTGAAATATGAGTACATATCTAAATTAACGAAAATAAGAAAAGCCTTTCCTGCCAATTTAATTTAGTTCTGATTATTTATCTTGTACATCAAGATCAGGGAACACCAACATGGTGCCCGCGGGCAAAGACCACATGAGTCTTTCGCAGGCCTGTTCTAAAACCATCTCAACTCAGCTGCGTATATAACTGTATTTAATTATGTTGCTATTCTATTTTACAATCACACTTACATTTATATATATTTTAAAAAATGACAATATCTTAAAAATATGTTTCTTATACATGAAGTTTAAATAAGTTTAGGTGAACTCTGACGTACTCTAGTTCGAAAATAAGTATTATGCATGTGACAATGCAGCGCAGCAAAGATTGGAGCTGAACGCAGTTTCTTACCCCAAAAACATGGCAGAGAAAAATAAAGAAAACTTATCACTTTCACAACGAATGGGAGTCGGAATTATTTTTTACATTTTTCTTTTTTACAACTATGAAAGAAACCTGTGCGTGTCTTATATGATGTGCGACTGCGTCAACAGCAAAGCAGCACAATGTGGAGAGACACTTTACTACGAATTACAAACTCTACAATGCTATCTACCAACCTGGAAGCGCACTACGGGCAGAAAAAAGCCCTCGACCTAAAGACAGCATTGGGTACGCGACAGGATTTTTTTTTCACAAGGCCGGCGAAATAGCAACCAAATCCTCTTTTAGAGCTACGCATTTCCTGACCAAGCAGAAAAAGGCATTTCAGACAGAGTTGTCAAAGAAGCAATGATGATAATTGCTAACACTGTTCTTAAAGACGAGAAATATGGAAACGATGTAATCGCTACTCTCTCCGATGTCCAACTGGGGGCATCTGTTCTGCGATGGCTAGATGAGTGTCAGCTTTGTCCAGTAACTTGGTCGATCAGCTGGAACGGGACCTGGCGAGGTGCAGGTGGTTTAGCATACAGTGCGACGAGTTCGTGGACAGCAGTAGTACAGCGCAGCAGATTATGTTTATCCGGATGGTATTTGAAGATTTCTCCACAACAGAAGAACTCCTGACACTACTGCCCATAAAGACAACTACGATGGTAGTTGATATTTATAACACAGTGAAGCAGTTTTTTCGTGCAGGAAAAGGTACCATTGGAAAAGCTGGTAGCGGTGACAACAGATGGGACTCCTACTATGATTGGCTGACTTGCACGTTTCATCGCTCACTGTAAAGGTCACCCAGACATCCCACAAATTTCTGCATTACCACTGCATCATTCACCAGCAGGCATTGTGTGCCAAGTTGACCGACATTGGGAACGTGATGACTCCCGTTGTGAAAATCATAAACCATATCCGTTTCAAAGCAAAACAGCACTGGATTTTCAAAGTGCTATTGGAGGAGATGGCAGTTGA
This sequence comes from Potamilus streckersoni, assembly GCA_016746295.1. Taxonomy (NCBI): domain Eukaryota; kingdom Metazoa; phylum Mollusca; class Bivalvia; order Unionida; family Unionidae; genus Potamilus; species Potamilus streckersoni. The sequence goes on from JAEAOA010001352.1 coordinate 54,455, forward strand.
ATATGGCGACCTGCTACTACACATAGAAATCAGATATCTCAGCAGAGGACGAGTTTTACTTCGTTTTTTTGTCACTTTTGGATGAAATCAAAACGTTCATGCAGTCCAAAGGCGAAGACGTCTCAATGCTGGAGGACACAAAGTGGACACTTGACCTTGCATTTTTGACGGACATTAATGGGAAACTAAACCGCTTGAACTGTGAGCTGCAAGGTAAAGGCAAGCACAAACACAGAACACGCCTCACTGATGCACATCTGAAAGAGTTACTAAAAGTTGCACTGTCAAGTTACACACCAGATTACAGTAAAATGGAAAACAGCATGCAATGCCAGTCTTTCCACTAACAAAGGAAATGATACAAAATGTCAGTGGTAACATGTCAGTGCCATGGAAAAGTTTAATTAAAATATTGAATAATTGTTCAATTTACAATGTGTGTTCATGATATGTAACATTTATTATTTTGTTGTGACAACATATTTCGTCATTAGTTCAAAATGTGACAAGATTTGTTTTAAAATATTTAAGTTTTATCACTGCATTACAACGATTACAATGTACATAACTGATAACTTTTTGAAACATGGTGGAACACAGATCATGATTTCTTTAAATGGTTTGCCAATGACTAGTAAAAATGGGACATTTTTCCTAATAAATGCAATGTAAGCGACCATCTGAAAATTTAACAATTACTGAGATATATAGCAATAAAGTGCTGAATATTGATATATTTTTCTAACCTTGTCATTGTTGTTAATTATTGTGAGAAATCATTAATATGATCAGAGTCTTCACATTGTTAATAATGTATAAAGGCAAACAAAGCAAATTTCTTTTTTCAGAAGAGTGTATCAAACTGGTAGCCCTTTGTATGACTCAGTACCCATAAATAGCTCTCAGTATCAAACTGGTAGCCCTTCATATGACTCAGTACCCATAAATAGCTCTCAGTATCAAACTGGTAGCCCTTTATATGACTCAGTACCCATAAATAGCTCTCAGTATCAAAAAGGTTGGTGACCCATGGTCTAGATATATTCACACACACATTTTTGAAATATAATGTGTTCAAAGTAAGTAAAGTAAAGTCTCTAATTCCATAACTTTCATTTTAAAAATACTCTCTTGGAGACTTTCCTGTTTGGAACCCAGCGTTGTACCCTTTAGTAATAAATCCTTTTCCCAGGTTTTAAGCACGCACATATAAACACACAAACTTACAAAACTATAACTGATGCATCTTGATGATAAGTTTACATGAAGAAATGAACTCTAAGTAAAAATCATTTTGGAACTTTACGTTAAGCAGGGTTGTCATTATTGTTTGTGTTCAATAAATGGAGAAACATACTGAAATAGCTTTGTTTCAATACAAATTTTCCACTGGAGACGAAACGAATTATGTTTATGTTTCATTTAAGACTGATGAGAATGAAGAAATAATTAATTTAACTTTTTTAAATGATTTCATTAGTTTAACGACACAATGATATATGTTCATTATAACTACACACTAGTTCCACATATACTCATCTGTGAAAGGTTTTCCGTCACATTTGACATTTCTAATTTTTACAATCGAACTGTTGCAGTTCAGTTATAAGCATGAATAGAAATAACGACTTTGGTGTAATACATTGCTTTTCGAGATGGGGGTCGTCGTGTACTAGTTTCGTAAGCAATTGATGAAAAAGAACCTGTTTTTCAAGCATTGTACTAACAAACGATATTGTTTCACATTATTGATATCTTAACGTAGCTTTTCAAACGAAGGAAAAAACACTAGGCTGAAAGATTGTACCTTAAAATGAAAACAGTGAGGACATATAGAACTGAGAATTTTGATCGCAATGATTTGGCTAAATTAAACTACTTTCCTTTTACAGTTAATATGAGACACGAATAGTAACTTTATCTTAGCTTTTGTATGATTTGAAATAACACCTTTCCTATGGAACTTAAAAACCGTTACATTATCAAAAGAATCTCACGAAGCACCTTAACTTACATCAAAGGAAAGAAGCCATGTGTATAGTCCAGATATATCACAGTATTAAAGTCGTTAAATTAAACTAAGAAAGGATTGGCGAATAACATCAACTCCATTCTGGTTGTGGATGTGACAGAAACCACCTTGCACACTCCGCTCAATTTCCCGACATTCATTGACTATACTAACCTTTATAGATCAGCAGTAATGTTCAAGCTCAACTAACACTTTGTATCTTTCATTTTTCTCCTTTATTATTTGTTGTAACAAAGACGCTTTACAGTAGTAACGCGAAATTTTGAATAATTTTCCATTTTGAAGCCATCAAAATGTGTGCGTGTGTGTGTGCGTGTGTGCGTATGCGTGTGTGTGTGATTAAAATTTGTAACATAGTTTTACAAAATTTTCAATCATATCGCTATGATGTCTATAGAGTGGCATAATATAATGTTGTCTAGCACTGGGGCATCATGTTACAGGCATGTGGCATGATTTCCCACTCAGTCACTTTATCCTGACGCCAGGTCGACCAGTCCTAACAATAACCTCTTAAAGCTAAGCGCCAAGCGAGACAGCTGTTAGCACCAGTTTTTTTTTCTTGATTGTTTTAAGTCTTTGTTATGACTCAGCGTGGATTTTAATGCGCGACCTGAGGCGGATGCTCTAACCACTAGGCCCCGAGCCGTTTTGTGCCAATAAAGATGACAGGATAATTATTGTGTAATAGGCATTTAGACCAGGCATCGTATCAGTAAAATTATTTTATTTAACTTTTAATTTCGACAGTGTGTATTTGAGAGAGAGAGAGAGAGAGAGAGAGAGAGAGAGAGAGAGAGAGAGAGAGAGAGAGAGAGAGAGAGAGAGAGAAAGAGAGAGAGATTTGGATTTTAACATAGCTTTAAGACTTTTTCATTTATATCACTTCGATGTCTGCAGTATGACAGTTTATAGCGATGTTAAACATTGAGACATCATGCAGCAGATATTTGGCATTATGTCCCACACAGTCATATTATCCTGGCACCAGGCTGACCAGTCCTAACACTAACCTCTTAATGCTCAGCAGCTAACATTAGTACCATTTCTTTAAAATCTTTGGTATGACTCGGCAGTGGTTCGAACCAGTCCAGCTCCAGCATCCAAGCATCCAAGGCGGATGATCTAACAACTAGGCCAGTGGTTTAAGACCCCCGAGCCGCAAACCGATACCAGTCCGTGTATCAAATGGTACCGGGCCGCGCAAAGAACAATAAAGTATTTCCATTTCATTTACTGTGGTATATTTATCTCTGGTTTGTGCGACTTTCCATGGACAAGATGTTAATCGGGAGCTGAGAGACGTCATCTAAAGCCACACCAATACTGTGCATGCGCAAAATATCGTGATAACGGGGCGGTTTTAGGTCACGTCTGGAGCGGCTGCAAGTGGCAGTGGCGTTGTAGCTTTGGTAGGTAGAAGATGTGCAGCGCTCTTCTTTCTGATCACCGGTACTTGTTTAATATTGCTTGATGTACGTGTATATTGTGATTGCTCAAATTTAACCCACAAATTAGAAATAATGAGTACGAAACAGACTTCGTTAGAAAACTTCCTTGGGGAACAAAAGGCCCAGTAAAGAGACAAAAGTGCCTTCAACATCAAAGAAACATAAAAATTTGAACAGACAATACCATGAGTCCAACTTGAAATAAGGATCTATCGGGACAGGTGATTCTCACATACCAAACCCGCTCTGTATAGTTTACGGCGACCAGCTCTCTAATGAGGCAATGAAACCTTCAAAGCTGCTTCGCCATATGAAGAATGTCAAGTACCTGGAATTAAAAGACAAGTCCCTGGAGTATTTTGAAATAAAATAAAAGTGAACATGAAAGGCAATAAAGGAGAATACACTGAGAGCATCATATTTGGTGGCTAGCCGTATTGCAAGTCAAAAAAATCATTCACTATCGCTGTAAAATTGATCTTGCACTCCACTAAAGATATTTGCCGTGAACGTCTAGGAGACACTGCTGTGGAATAGATAGCATATTAGCCTTTGTTGGCTAGCACTGTGACCAGGCGCATTGAGGAAATAGATTAAAACATTGATACACAATTTTTGGAAAGGATTAATACATCACCTTTTTAGGCATTCCAGGTCGAAGAATTTAAAAATATCGAAAACAAGTCAATACTTCTTGTGTATATGCGATATCTATATCATGAGGATGTACATGAGGATTTGTTATGTTTATATCCTTGCCAACCAACACCACAGGAGCAGAACTGTTCAAGTCACTGGATGGTTATATATTAGGACAACCAAAATTGTCAATTTGTGTCGGCATATGCACAGATGGAGCTGCTGACATGACTGGATGACTGTCTGGTTTAACTGCTCGGAATAAGGCAGTTGCATCTGAGTGAATCTATGCATTGTATCATTCAAAGAGAAATGCTAGCAAGCCGAAAAATGTCACCGGAATGTAACTGCGTATTGATTGATGTCGTTAAAGTTATTAACCACATCAAAGCACACGCCCTTAACTCACGTCTGTTTCAGCAGATTTGTGAGGAGATCGACGCAGAGCACAGATGCCTTCTCTTGTACACAGAAATAAGATGTTTATCCAGAGGAAATTCGCTAACCAGAGTATTTAAATTACGAAAGACATTGCAAAGATTTCTCTCAGAAAAGAAGTCACAGCGGGCAGCACATTCCAGTGACAAAGCATAGGTCGCAAAGCTGGCTTACCTGTGTGACATATTCAGCCTGCCCAATGAACTCAATCCGCCCATTCAGGAGAAAATGACAAAAGTAGCTGCATTTGAAGCCAAACTAGAGTTGTGGGGATGGCGCATCAACAGAGGCGTTTTGGACATGTTTTAGACATTAGCGAGGATTTTAGGCGAGACTCAGCCTGAGCATTCATTCTCCCAGTTGATGCACGATCATCTGTCTTTGCTTTTAAAATAGTTCGAGCGCTACTTTCCATCAACAAAAGACCCACGAACCTGTAAGGAATGGATCCGCGACCCATTTATCAACAAATTAGAAGAATCTAGAATGTATGTGCGAGAAGAAAATCATCTGCTGAAGATTGCATATGACGGCGGCCTTAAAACTACTTTCGAGATGACAACTCTGCCAAAGTTCTGGATTAAAGTCATGACGGTATACCCTGAGTTTGCCACCACTTAAATCCCTATTGCCATTTCTGACATCCTATCTGTGAGAAGCAGGGTTTTCTGCAGTGACAGCAACCAAAACAAAACAAAAGAATAAACTGGACATAAGCAACAGATTTCGGGTGTCATTGTCTCCTATTACCCCAGATGGAACCGTCTCGTTGCAAAGAAGCAAGTTCAGGGTTCTCATTAATTTAGCGTTCTAGTGAGTTAAAATGTTAAATCATTTTATATTCATTTTTTGGTGCAAATGTATTTTGTTTTGAAGCGATGAATAGATACAATTAAATTAAAATTATTCAATCTAAAGAATCTAAAATATAAACAACCAACGTCCCCCACCCCTCTCTCAGCTGATAGCGGTAAAATTATCAAACGGTGACCGGTCCGCGGCGATGAAAAGGCTGGGGACTATTGCACTAGGCCATTGGAGCGGGCACCTGTGTGAGCATTACTGTATGATTCTGTATTATTTATGGACGCATTATCAGTCCGGGAACAATCATGTGACCTGGATAATGAGCTGACTGAAAATCCCATCTTAAAGAAAATTCTTGTATTTTGGTTTTAGTTGGACTGTGGTTCGATTTTGTGGGCTTTAACGACGGTGGCCTATAAACTTAGTGAAGCTATAAGCGAGAAACCAAGGGGAGATTCTGTAAAACATTTTAACATACCACAGCTGGTCAGATTGTGGCTGGATTTCACGTACACGGAGATCATATGTACTAGTGATCTGTAAAATCGAGGGTCTTGGAAAACTTGGTCAATCTTGAAGCCTTACTTCGACTAAGACCAATTATTTAAATATGTTCATGTATAGAAATATTTGTACATATATGTACATATATTTGTATACACACACACACATATATATATATATATATATATATATATATATATATATATATATATATATATATATATGTGTGTGTGTGTGTGTGTGTGTGTGTGTGTGTGTGTGTGTTTTAACCTGACAACGAACCGTGCAAAGCTAGTATCTCATTGGCATGAATAGAAATATTGACCAGCATCCGCAACATGTTAAAATAAATTAGTTAAAACATAATAAATTTAGAGGTTTAATTCCTGTAGAAGTCGCATGTAAAATTTAGCAAATACAACAGGTTTTTTCTTTTTTATTTGTTTGTCTTATCTATGTTTTGTAATAGCCTTTGAAAAAGACTCATTTAAAGTAGACACGATCAGGCTAGTTAGTTATTAGTCTTGCACTATTTTTGATCCGCTTTCTGCATTTATCTGAATCAGTCCCTGACAAACGTGATCCCTTGATGGTTCGACTGCACCTGAAAGGACTGTTATCCGTTAGATGATACGTAATCTTATATATATATATATATATATATATATATATATATATATATATATATATATATATATATATATATATATATATATATATATATATATATAAAGAATACAAATCATATGGCGAATAACAACCCTCTCAAGCGTACTGGATCCACCAAGGGATCACGTCTGTCAGGGATTAATTAAAATAGATGCAATAAACTGACGACGAACAGTACGAAACTAGTAACTAACTAGCCTAAGCGCTTTCGACTCTTAATGAGTCTTTTTCAAAGGCAAATACAAAACATAGTTACGACAAACAAATAAACACAAAAACGTTGCGTTTGTAAACCTCTACATTTCTATCTTCACATGTGTTAAAACTATAAATACAACCAGCTTGTATAGACTAGTTGCGGAAACTGAAAACGTTGTATAATTCCCTAAAAGTCTACAAGCCAAAGCGACATCTATTTTTATTTTGTGTACATATGTAACGCAGATTATATCCCGGATATTTGGTTCTATACCGGTTATTCTTATAGTAAAAATTGAAGGATAAGAAGATTTAGAAAATGTTAAATTCTACTAGTGCATAGTTTTCATTTTCTAGTCTTCTTGGTTTAGACCGCTTGGTTTCAATGTTCTAAGGCGGCGTATCCAGTATGATTCCTTTTCCTTCCTGGTTTCGGAACTCCAGCTGTGGTTGTTGGCAATAGCGATAAGTATTATATCACTGAAAGTGTGGCCAGGGGAGGAGAAGTGTTCTGCGACCGGGCTTCTGTACAGCTTTTTTGTCATCCAATCAGATCTATGAAGGTTTATCCTTATGTGTAGCTTTTCAGTTTCTCCCACGTACTGAAGGCCACAGATCTTACATGTGATGAGATAAATCACATTCTCTGTTTTGCACGTTTTGTTTGGACCATGTATGTTTAGTTTTTCTTTAGTCACTGTGCTAGTGAATGTCTTGGTCTCTATCATATGTGGACAGGTTTTGCATCTTTTATCGCCACAGGGTCCAGATTGACTAGGTTGGTTTTGACTAGCGATTGTTGTTAGCTTGGCCCTGACTAGGATGTCCTTTAGGTTTTTTGGTCTCCGGTAAGCTACTACAGGTTTGTTCGGAAGTATTAGGTTTAGTATGTCTGACGATTGCACGGTTGGCCAGTGGTTTGCGATGATTTTACCTACTTTGGGATTGTCTGGGTGATAGGTCAGAATAAATGGTATCCTATCTACCTTTTCTTTCTGTCCATATCTGAGTAGGTCATCACGGTTTGTTTGTTTGGCCCTAGAAATGAAGTGGCAGTATGGAAGAGAAAGTCTGGATGACTTCATTTCAAAGGCAAACAACTTCCATCCTTCAATAAAATTCACGGCAGAAATTTCCAACTCAAACCATGTTTTCCTGGACACAACAACCAGACTGGTGGAAAACAAATTACACACAGACATCTACTCGAAACCAACCGACAAACACCAGTATCTTCTCCCAACCAGCTGTCATCCAAAACACTGCATTAAGAACATTCCATATAGCCAGGCACTGAGGATACGCAGAATTTGCTCCGACGATGAAAGATTCATAGAAAGGTCTGAAGAGCTGGCTAAACATTTAATTTACCGAGGCTACGACAAAGACCTGATTGCGGAGGCAATCCAAAGGGCCAAACAAACAAACCGTGATGACCTACTCAGATATGGACAGAAAGAAAAGGTAGATAGGATACCATTTATTCTGACCTATCACCCAGACAATCCCAAAGTAGGTAAAATCATCGCAAACCACTGGCCAACCGTGCAATCGTCAGACATACTAAACCTAATACTTCCGAACAAACCTGTAGTAGCTTACCGGAGACCAAAAAACCTAAAGGACATCCTAGTCAGGGCCAAGCTAACAACAATCGCTAGTCAAAACCAACCTAGTCAATCTGGACCCTGTGGCGATAAAAGATGCAAAACCTGTCAACATATGATAGAGACCAAGACATTCACTAGCACAGTGACTAAAGAAAAACTAAACATACATGGTCCAAACAAAACGTGCAAAACAGAGAATGTGATTTATCTCATCACATGTAAGATCTGTGGCCTTCAGTACGTGGGAGAAACTGAAAAGCTACACATAAGGATAAACCTTCATAGATCTGATTGGATGACAAAAAAGCTGTACAGAAGCCCGGTCGCAGAACACTTCTCCTCCCCTGGCCACACTTTCAGTGATATAATACTTATCGCTATTGCCAACAACCACAGCTGGAGTTCCGAAACCAGGAAGGAAAAGGAATCATACTGGATACGCCGCCTTAGAACATTGAAACCAAGCGGTCTAAACCAAGAAGACTAGAAAATGAAAACTATGCACTAGTAGAATTTAACATTTTCTAAATCTTCTTATCCTTCAATTTTTACTATAAGAATAACCGGTATAGAACCAAATATCCGGGATATAATCTGCGTTACATATGTACACAAAATAAAAATAGATGTCGCTTTGGCTTGTAGACTTTTAGGGAATTATACAACGTTTTCAGTTTCCGCAACTAGTCTATACAAGCTGGTTGTATTTATAGTTTTAACACATGTGAAGATAGAAATGTAGAGGTTTACAAACGCAACGTTTTTGTGTTTATTTGTTTGTCGTAACTATGTTTTGTATTTGCCTTTGAAAAAGACTCATTAAGAGTCGAAAGCGCTTAGGCTAGTTAGTTACTAGTTTCGTACTGTTCGTCGTCAGTTTATTGCATCTATATATATATATATATATATATATATATATATATATATATATATATATATATATATATATATATATATATATATATATATATATTCGTCAGACTTGTACTGTACATAAACGTTGTACATAGTTGTGTCAACGATTCATTCCTAGGTGAATACTATGTTCACACCGGTGTGTTGAATTTTTGAACAAGCAACTATTCTATTATTTTAGCATTCTCTATTTTGCACAAAATACGTTTATTAACTTGTTGAACCTACGTGTAGGCACACTTAGAAATATTTAATTATACACTTTTTCTAATATTAAAAAATACTTAGCTTTGTATAAGCATACGACTGTATGTACATTAGACGCTTTGATTTTTCTTGCGTCTTCGGATTATATGGTCTTCAAATGGCATATAACATTAATTCGTAGTGACACAATATAACATACTTTCGTTTTCTTCCACCTCCTTTACTTCAGTGTGTTGGCAATTGTCTTGAGGACTAAATGCTGTCGCTAAAACAAATTTGCTATATTTGTATTCGAATTGATAGAATAAGTCCATATTTTAGATACTTGCGACTATTTCTCAGTTATGCAAACATGAATAAAATATGTGCCTTCTCCAAATACACTCTCTCTCTCTCTCTCTCCAATGATCCCTTGCATAAGTATTCCTAAGGTACTATATTTGCGGTGGATTTATATAATGGTTATGTAACAAAGGGTCTCTTCTCTGATACTGGCAGCGTTTACAACAAGTGTAATCTTTTCAGTTGACAAAACTAGCTCCTCTATATTACCATATAGGAAATGCTTCTTTATTACAACACTTAGATTTGATGTTATATGTTTCGTGCCATCTAAGAATGTCACAATGACATCCACAATTAGTTTATATCTTTTGTTGGAACTTCATACATCGCAATACATTTCCCTAACTTTCCATTGGCCTAAAGGCATGAATATTTACACCTGACACGTTTTCTACAGCTTCCAAAATGCACAGTTGTAAAGCAAAAAGCAACACATTAAGACTTGCAATGGTTTATTTATAGCCTTGGCCTGATTATCCAATAGGTTAAAGGTCACTGGCCATCTATATTGTACAAACGTGAGATATTATTATAGGCATAAACAAACCGCATTTGTTATGTATGCAAACCATAAAAATGTTTAATTAGACTAAAAAATCCGCTTTTTTAAAGGAAACATTTATTATGCATTCTCCGGAAAACATTCGGTAGTTTCCGCGTAGCTAAAAGGGATATGACGTATATATCCCTTCTATTCAAACTAGCCATTCAAGTGTTTAATTATCCACGTAAATTGCTATGTGATACATCTTACGATCGGGCTTTTGTAAAACAAATATGGTACATAGTGTTGCATATTAATGTAGCCATAAGAGTGATGATGGGAAACGGTACTTTCTTTTTCCTAATGACGCTGTTTACCAGAAGAAAAAAAAGTGGATTCAGGCTATGCGATCGAACAGGATGAGGGATGGGAAAATTGTATCATTTATGCCTGATTATTGGCCCAAAGACAATTGGCCTAACTCAATAGACAATTCGGTACAACTAACAACAGTTTGAAACAAGTTCTTTTTCTTCAAACAAAATGTAGATAGTACGTAAGCCAGGTTCAGTAATATGTTTTAGGAAGAAAAAAAAACTACATTTAAACAAACTATATTGATATTCTTTATAAAATAATCATACTTTCTAACGTACATATATATGACAGAAAACACAAACAAATCTTGATCGTTCTATTTAAAATATTTATATATATTTTATTAATGCTAAAAAAAATTATACATCTGCACAAATACATTTTCATTTTAATTTTTCAGGTAAAATTAAAAATATTGATATATAAAACAATAATAATTAACAGATATTATTCTACAGAATACGTATACATTTTGCTAAGGGTATGAGATATTATAACAAATATATTTAATTTTAGGCTTTAGGTTTTAAGGTTGCAAAACTGCTACTTTTAATACACACTCAATTACACATGACGGAGAGAGAGAGAGAGAGAGAGAGAGAGAGAGAGAGAGAGAGAGAGAGAGAGAGAGAGAGAGAGAGAGAGAGAGAGAGATAATAATGTTGGGCATTTTGTCATTGTTTAATTGCTGCAATAAGAAACTCTTACCAGTTAATTTTATTGTCTGTTTTTATTTTTCAATTTTTTTCAATTGTCTTAGTGTGTTTTCTCCTAAATTAAAAGTTTTCGTTACTAGATAATATCGTCAATCATATTTGCTACAATATTTCACACAAATAATAAGGAATTTGTTTGTGCTGAATTCTCCCCTCCCCCTCCGCATGGTACACTAAATTTATAGATATATACTAATATGAAAATAAAATGAAAGAAACTAATTTGCATTGTTATCATTTATCTCCGTGTATATGTAGTTGATGCCGGCCTGCGTATGCATTCTAACTCCAGTGTGTATCGCAAAAGAGACGAAAATATCACCTGAATGCTTGACGGCACATGCCAGTTACGCATGACAAGTTACAAGGTGCAAACTGACTAAGACCTGTATTATATCAAGTTTAACGACGGTATCTCGCAAATCAATGTCATTATTTTAAAATACATTCACTTGGAGAGCAAATGATAATATTTTCTCTAGCAATGATTACAAAATTATTATAAGAAAAAAAAAACAAGCTATTGTTGTGTATACTATTTGCCATGCAAACATAAATTATGATTATATATGGCAAACAAATAACGTACAACTGATAGAGAGCAATAAGCTCATTGTTTAAACTTACCCACAAGATATCAGATACCAATGTTATTTTATTACAAAGCAAACCAACACTAGAAACTGACTTAGGAATCTTTTAAGTGTGCCGATTTTCTTTCTTATGAAGTCAGCCTAAATAGGGAAGTCCGGTTTTGTTCCTCAGGATTCTTTAAGTGCGCCGATTTCTTTTTTTTTATAAAGTCGGCCGACATGAAGAAGCTGAGATTGATTCAGTTTTAGATGTATTAACGGGAATTTTCAAAATAAATTGAAACAGTCGAATAAGTTTTAAAAGCGACACAATCTAGAGCGTTGTGCACGCATATCGATACAAGGCTGAACGATAACTTAGTTTTCAGTAGTTACATCTAAATGTTCCCTATCCATGATTTATAATGTTTTATTTTTCAACAAGAAGAAGCATGTACTTGGTTTTGTGCTTGTCGAGATACATGTACGTCATTTCTGGTTGGCGTCCTCTATAGATGTGAATTCGTGGCTAAGGGAAGTATCAACGTTGTAGACTTCTATTTCGAGTAATTAAGTTATTATTTCTTCTTTACACTTGATAAAAAATTGTTCTTTTTGTGCGAGTATAACTACTTTTCACCATGTATTGTAAATCTGATGTCAAAAGAAAATTGTTGGAGTATGACCTGTGAGCGTTAATAAGGTTATAGCCATATGCCCTCCTATTGTGTGGGTCCTGCTATAGGGACTCCATTTCAATATGAAATATATATTTAGGTCTTTCCTTCCCATATACTTTAAGGCTCCAATAACGTTAGTCTGGGCATTTTTATAGCCTAACCATAACTCCTTAATAATTTTCTCTTTTATCCAAAAAAAAAAATACTTACCTAAATGAGCCCGCAGTGAAATGGAACAAATAATATATAGAAACTATGAGATTTGGGACCAACAATATGCCTTGTGTTGATATTAGCATTTCTTACCAACTGCAAACTCTCAGCATGAAAGTAGTGCCAGAAAAAGTAATTTTCAATGTGTACAACATGTTATCTGTGTGCATGTAGCAGGGGTTTCTGATATAGGTATATAAAGTAACAGTTCAGTTTTCTAGTCGCTGTACCAGTCTGCTAACTTATTTCGCTATGGAGGGTTGAGTCACCTTCTCATATATGATGTGAGTAGAATTAAGGAACGGTGCTGTATTTTTATATTGCATCGACTACGTCTAAATGTGGTTTTCTGCGTGTACTGTTATTGTATGTTAAGAACCGTCCTTACTTGCTTGTACGTTTGATCAAAGGGCAAATTACACAGACCTAAATCTGCTGTCGCCTGATACACTGGTGGATCTGGTTCTATGTAATTTGCTATGGGTATTTAATATAACAAACAGCACAGGCCCTGACCTGTCGGCGTATTATGCGTATGCAGTGTACGTGTATAATTTGTTTACAATTGGATTTGACATGTATGTGAGTGAATATGGTGTATAATGTCCTATAGAGGTGGGAATATCATCTCAAGCTGATATATTTATCCACATATCTACATAGGGACTGTAAAGGGAATAAGTGTTACCGACAATGTATTAGGCTACAGAGCCCATGGTTTTCACGAACCAGGATCATGTAATGATCTCTGAACTGTCTATATCCTCTGCTTAACGCCGTATTTCTCATATTACGAATACGTATAAAAAAAATTCTTTTAGAAAGACTTTGCCATGGATTAATGAAAAACGCATGGAACCCAAATTTGCACCTACATTTTAGATATTTGTTTCAATTTCAGTTTCGTTAAAATCAGCGTTTGTGTCTTTATTGTCACATATAGACATATTTTTGTCACATATTAAATTATTTCTCTCCTGTGGGTGTGTGGTTCTTCCTGGGGTTTTCCCAGGTTTTCTTCCTGGGTTTTTCCCAGGTATTTTCTTCTAAATATACTGGCAACTATGTATAGGCTATAATGTGCTGAAAAATTGAGTAAAATCCATCACAATAACAACAACAGCAGCAATACAGTATTGCTCAGCTGTCGTACGGGATTAAAGATTGTCGATAAAAGATGCCCAAAGGTACAAGTTGGTAGTTTATAATGATTTTATATCTTTTAATTTACTTGTGATAAACTCTTGACCATTGCAGAAAAAATACGTGAAACACATTTGATTTATATACTGAATTAATGTTGTTGTTGTGATTTCTGGAATTATTCATATATCTTTCTTTTCCTGCCAACTGTACAAAATATGCAGATGCTGAATTCATTACTTTAGTGTTCAGAACAAACTGCTCTCACATGCACGATTATCCTGAGGAGCAAAGAGAGGAGTGGTCGCATAAAACATACATATGCTTGTATTACGGTTTAAGGAGTCACGGTACGAATTCAACTCCCATAGTAAACATATGGAAACACCATGATATTTAAAATTCAATAACTTAAAATTTCTGGGTACTGATGATCAGAACTATTTTTCTCCATGCACAACTATCCTTGGTGCAAGCTTCTGTGTGGAGAACTCCATATAAGCCGCAGCAATTTTTTGACTTACATGTGCACGAAACACATGTTTTTGATTCTGCACCAAACGAATCAAGTGCTACTTTCATTATTGAGTAATCCTAAGTCAAGTCTGTAAAAATACTAAAATTGCATCAATAGAATTTTGTCTCTTTTTTTAAATTACACATAGGTTAAACTTTCAAAAGATATTTTTACTAAACTTTTACCTTTCATTATTATCCAATTATGGACAACCAAACCCGTATTTACTCTATTATTTCTTCACCCATTTTTAGACTGGTTCACAGATCTTCCATATAATTAGTACCGTGTGTCCTTAAGAGCATTTCAGCAGGGTACTGGTTACAGGATGCAAATTAAAAGTTAAATTTTTTAAAAAGTAAATATAAAGAATTACAATATAGGGAAACATATCCATATGGAAGATAAACGCTTTATAATAAGACTCAAACACAAAGTACTAATGGAAAAGCGATTAAAAAAATATTTTTTAAAAGTCTGTACAAAATATATAAACAAATGATATGTGTACAAAATATAAAATAAATAAAATTTATAATATGGAATAATACACCACACGGTAACGTATTAAAGTGTCATACGTATCAATTCATATTTTGGGGTTGTTTTTCCTCTTGGAAAGAGGTGTATACGTTAAAGGTTGAAGTAATCAAGCAGGGATATTGTTTTCAATTATTTTGCCTAACGGTAAAACGTACAATATTTACACATATATTAAAATGCATTGAGCTGCTTAAAAACCAAGCGATTTTTCGTGCGATTTACATTCGTGAGTAAGTAGAATGCGAGCGAAATTATAGAGAAACATTAGAGACTTATTTATATGATTTACCTATGCGTGTAGCTTGAATAATAGCAAATGGCAGAGGCGTCACCCCAAAATGGTCTTGTCTATAATGTGCTTATCACGAGTTTGTCCTTACGTTAAGCGAATTAAACAAAAAACCATGTTGGGTTTTACTTAAGTGGATCCAACAGCTAGCGAAATTTTAGAGTCAAGTAAATAAAGTCTGATTAAAATCGAGATCTACTAATGAATAAGTGATACGAAACAAGGTCACGGTTCGTTGATTATTTTATTCACAGACCAAAGAAGTTTCTTTTTCGTGAAAGAGTAAAGTCGCAATCAGAACATATAGATTCTAATTATGGCAAGTAAGAACTGAAAGGCTTTATTTGATTGGCTTCTTCAATAAACGGGGAATGGAATTCCCAAGGTCACCAGAATAGGATCTTCTGTCGGTGCCGGGTCATTATATCCGAGTTATCGATTTTGTTCAGATTGTCCCTGTTTAATTTGATTCTTTTTTCCAAACAGAAAGCGTAATGAATTTATTCAATTGAAGACTATAATGGAGCTGGCATGGACCAAAGATTACGTATTACTTGCAAAATTGTCTTCTTCAGATTTTACCAGTAAATTTGGATAAATATGTCTTGAACAAATATACAGATCAATATTGCTAATTTGCAGGACGAAACACTTCATAAAATAACATTATTTTATTTTATGCCTTGCGATCCACGTGTTGTTAAATATAAATTACAAAAATGATGTGAAAAATAATTAAATATAGCAAATGGGTCTCCCTTGTGTTGTTTATATTTTCTTTATATCGGGTGGATAACTGTTTGTTCGCTTTTGAGGTGAGTGATTTGGTTTATCGGACTCTTTTTATGTAATGTCTACATGGGCTTGTTCACGGTAATAAGTGGTAAAATAACGTCTCCTAAAACTGAAGTTTAAGGATTGACTTTGTATACCGATTAAAACATTTGTACATTTTACCATTAAAAATGACCCAAATTTGGGGTATTATGTTGCGTCATAGGACAGGTGACAGTCTTTGTTCGTGTGTGTGTGTTTGTAAGTATATATATATATATATATATATATATATATATATATTGTTAATCCTGTAGTTTAAATATGTGTGTTAAAGAACAAATTCTGTACAGATCTTTTTATTTCATTTTATTTCATTAAATGCAATTATTATAATGATTATATTAATATCAGTAATATCATTTTGTTGAAAAAAAAACATCGTTTTTTTTTTAGTCGTAAATGAGACTCATAGGAGCACGTGCTGTGTATGATAGCAAATTCTATTACAATTAAACATTTAGGAATAGCTATGAAAACGATTGGCTGATACTTGGTCAGGCTTTCCTAAAGTCTAGATGTATTGTGAAATTGCAAGCGTCCCCTATGCCCGTGAAGTTTAAACGACGTATTAGCTGTTTTTACAGTCGGAGTCAGAGTTTATTCTAACATCTTATATTGGGATTTTTGAGGACACATTCAAAGACTTCCCGGATTATATCAATGTGGTATATCATGACGATCAACATATTTAAAATTATTTCAATCCGTTTAGAACATTCTAATCATTTGGCCTTGTGATTAAGAATTTAGGATAATTTAAGATATAATTTACAATAATGAAAGTTACTCATAAATTTTTATGTTGTGACTCAAACAATTAAATAATTGATTTTATATAACTTGTTGGTTTCAATTCTTTGTGTTACTTAGTTAATGATCATAGAATCATGACACTTAGCCAAACCAAAATGCAAATATGCAAATATTT
This sequence comes from Potamilus streckersoni, assembly GCA_016746295.1. Classification (NCBI taxonomy): domain Eukaryota; kingdom Metazoa; phylum Mollusca; class Bivalvia; order Unionida; family Unionidae; genus Potamilus; species Potamilus streckersoni. The sequence continues at coordinate 71,570 of JAEAOA010001352.1, forward strand.
AAAGAAGTAATGAATCCTAAAGTTGAATAAATTGTGCACCAAAGTTAACATAGTCAAGCCAGAGAGGTCTTGACAAAGTTCATTTTCATATTATCATCACTGAAATATAAAAGTAAATGTGTTTCAGCTTCAGTGGAATTGATGCAGTCATCGTAATGGCATAGTGGCAGAGATTAAATTAGAATTGCCGACCGTATCGGTTGGAGGAGACCTTACGTCTAATAATTGATCTTCACAGTAAAGCTAATTGTATCATATTCCAAGCTGTCAACAACTGATGAAAGACATGATTATTTTGGGCAAAATTTAGAAACAGTTGCTTTTTACTGAGCAGTTAAAATTAAGGCGTACACTTTAGAAATAATAGGGAGATTTAAGGTAGCAGTTTAGGTCAGAATTTTTTAGTCGAATTTTTCTTGTGAGAATAAAAAGGTTGTCCAGCGGGAAAACCTAGAATAGTTTTCCCTCGTTAATAAATCGAGATGTCAGATAGCTGTCTTGAAAGGAAAGACATGATAGTGTGCTAGGACAAACTAATAAGTGTAACAGCATTAAGGTACTCCATTTTAATTTCCAATTATTATTCTATTTTGTTTGCTTGGTTTTACGCAAATGTATTTGATATGCATTTATTGTTTATTCCATTTCATAGGGTTCTGTAGATATGTTAGAGTGTTATGCAATTTAATTTTTTAATATAATAGTTATTAGTTCATTAACAGAAGTAACAGATTTGTGATGTAAACCAAATTTTCAGATGTGTCATATGATATGTGATATACCATATGTTTATATAAATTAATCCTAATTTTCAGATGTGAAGTATAACATAAGGTTAAATGAAAGAATTCTAATTTAAAAATGTGTAGTATTAAATAGGGATTATGAATTAATCCAACTATGTATAATTTATTATGGTTATATGAATTAATTGTCTTTGTCAATAGGATGTTGAGGTTCAACGTAAGTTAATGATAACTACACAGTTATATGATTTTTTAATGCCTAAATGATCGTGCATGTTATTAGATACTGTAAGCTAGAAATTAGTGAATCTTATACAATAGTAATTGAGCATTCATCTTATTGAGAGAAATTGGCTAGCCAGCTGTAAGAAAACGTATAGTAATGTATTCTGATATATACATCAGATGGGTTTATATACACAGCCCTTTTGTCAAAGCGAAACCTAATTAGTCCAGACTTCTATGTATTTATGGATGTATATTACAGGGGTCATTTGTAAGGAACGTTAATCATAAGGTCACATGTCCGAATTTAGGCAGTGTGGATAGCTATTTACGTTTCTAAATAAAGAAGTGAAAACATTTATATATAACCGAATAGGTGGTTGAAAAGTATACCATTTAGCTGTGTCTTTGTCATTTAAGGAGAAAGCTTTTTATGTCCATCCCCGAGAACCCGATGAGGACACTCCAAAAGGGTAATGCACAAAAAGAGATTTCAGAACAGAAAGAAGCAGTGGGAGAATCAACCATACATATTAGATGTGGAATATATCAAGGCAAAATAAGAATGACGCAGGCATGCAGGTAATCAATCAGGGATATTTTTGAGAATTATTTTACCTCATAGTAAAACGTACAATATTTGCACTCATATTAAAATGTATTGATCTGCTTACAAACCAAGCGATTTTTCGTACGATTTACATTCGCGTGTAAGTAGAATAATTATAGAGTAACATTAAAGATCATTCATATGATTTACATATGCGTGTGGCTTGAATGAAAGCAAATGGCACAGGCGTCACCCCAAAATGGTCTTGTCTATAATGTGCTTATCACGAGTTTGTCCTTACGTTAAGCGAATTAAACAAAAAAAAACCCATGTTGGGTTTTACTTATGCGGATCCAACAGCTAGCGAAATATTAAGTCAAATAAATAAAGTCTGATTAAAATCGAGATCTACTAAAATATAAGTGATACGATAAAAGGTCACAGTTTGTTGACTGTTTTATTCACAGACCAAAAACGTTTCCTATCCCTGAAAGAGTAAAGTCGCAATCAGAACATATCGATTCTATATATACCAAGTAAGAACTCAAAGGCTTTATCTGATAGGCTTCTTCAATATACGCGGAATGGAATTCCCAAGTTCACTAGAATATGATCTTATGTCGGGGTTGGGCAGGCACTGCAGGCAGGCAGGGCAGGGCAGGGCAGGGCAGGGCAGGGCAGGGCAGGCAGCCAAGCAGGGCAACGTAGGGCATGGTCAGGCAGGCAGGGCAGGCGGGCGGGCAGGGAGGCAAGGCAAGGCAAGGCAAGACATGGCAAGACAGGGGCAAGGAGGGCAGGACAGGGCAGGGCAGGGCAGGCATTTCATTCTTACATCACCATCTACATGATGAGTGCGCGACACATGATCTCTTTCGAGTACCAGCAATCTCTGAAGCCCTGAAGGAGCCATAGTTTTCTCCTTAATAAGATTGAAGGAGGTCGACAAAATGAGGTTGATGAATATACTGAATTTAATAAGGCTCTGCTTGTCCCTAACTAGGAGAGGCGACTCTTTCTTAGGTGTTTCCCGGTCTTGGTAAGGGTTTTAATTGATCCTCACCCGAACTGGCAATTTCGTAGCTAGAGTCGAGGAAGACTGGCCTTTGAATAATGTCTGAACGTGGTACTATCCTGCCCCAAAGGAGGATTTAATTTCCCTAGTAAGGAATGATATACAGACTTCTCCTTGGAGCGAATGTGTCTTCCATTAATGATGATGAGAAAATGGGGCCTTATGTATCCTCTGTTCATTCGGCTACATTCTGCGAAGTCCCACACTCAGTCTATCCAGATACATCAAATCCTAAATACATTTACATAAATCCATTAAGAAGAAAAAAATTCACACATGCAGAAAACGAGGAAACCCAAACAATTACTTAATCTTTTATCAGAACCATGAATGGGATTGCACATTACTCTGCTCGTTTATTAAACAAGAAACAAAGCTATTGAAAATTAACAAACTAAACACAGAATGAATTCAAAGTAGTAAAAAAAATGAGGAAAATATATTCACTCGAAACAATTTCTTTTGTAATTGGTTAAAAACAATAAAATACTACAAAGAATGTGAATTTCGATGAGTGTCCTATGCACGTGTACTATGCACATGGTCGATAAAGGAAAAACAGGATGATGTTTCGTGTTTTTAATGTGACTAAGGAGCCAATATTTATATTAGTCATGACCTGATCCACAATGACTTTGATATTTATTTTACTTTTATCAGGTTTGATTTTGTAAATATGGAACATATCAAGTCAATCTAAATTATATTATTTCACTTTAGAAACATAATTATAATTATCTCTGGTCTCTAGGCAAACTATTAGCCTATCACTACAACGATTTTTACGTGTGTAACCTAATTTTTTATTGTTAACTTTTTCTTACCTACTGCACATATCATGTGTTCTGCTATTCTTTTATGGTACGTAAATTACACCCAGGATAATTCAAAGTTTCACTATATAGTCATTGTATCACGATGGCTGCAATTTTAGACTGTCATCTAATTTTCGTATTTGGAAACTCTAAACACTCAGTTCTGCTATTATTCTGTTTATAATGCTGTACTGACAGGTAAGTAATTTCAAATTAGTATGTGTTATTAAATATAGGGTTGCAGTATCAATTTTTTTTAAATATTTTGAGTAAAACTAAAAGTCAAACAAGTTTAATAAATCTAAAGCAATTGGATGTTTTCGGAAACCTAAATACACTATTTTCATAATCGATAGTCATACGAGATCTATGTAATTTCCTTCTTCATTGGTATATGCATTATATTTACTACATATAGTTGAGTATCAGAACTCCGTTTAAATCACTACTTTCCGCGAGTGAAATGGTTCAGTAAAGCCATCCCTATACATAGGCATGAGTCTTGGTATTCTTTAATTATGTAATTTTTAAAAATCATTAAACTGATTTCACTAGGTCTTGCATAATTTACTTCTAAATGCATTGGTAATAGGAATGTTCTTATGTACATTTCACAATATGATTAACCTTGTATTCACCGTGTCAGAACAATATATATCAAACCTAGTGAATATTGCCTTTGTTATCTCTCTTTTACTATTTTCCTGACGTCACACACACACCAACACACATAAACACACACACACACATTGATTCATTAATACTATCATGGAAGATATATTCTCAGAGGAATGTAATTAAATTTTGGCCATGCATTTTGGAGGAAATATTGGATCAAACAGGAAATTGTTTGCAAAATGCTATTATGTCCAAATATACTTTTCTCTATTGGATCTGGCCGTTATATCCCAATAGACGAAATTAGACTGCTTCATTCAGATGTGTTCTGTTTTGGTTGATCTAGTCTACATAAAGGATCGATATTCACCCAGACGAAAATAAATATCTGGCAAGAATCTCCAATCGATTCCAAAGCTTGCATATTCTACGTTTAAAATACTGGTTTTTCATATACAAAAACCCATATTAGCAATGTTATTGAAACAGTCAGATTAAGGGTTCGTTGATTCTACGTGGGTCTGTCTGTCAAGAACAAGATTGATTGCGTATTCCTCTTATCCAACAAACTATGCGAAATTCAGCTTTGAGCCATTAAAGGAAATGAAACGTTCGAAAATGTGCATTAATTTTATCCACACATGAAGGCGAAATAGCTGTGTTGCACAATTGTTGATGATGCAACCGTAATTACATCTTTGTTTATTTGATTTCCAGAAACTGTGTGTGTTCATAAACGAAACTCCTGAACAGAAAATTTTAATAACGAATGTCAAAAGCCACACTCTATTTAAAACGTGGATTGTTTTGGGGATTGGTGTAAATGGTGTACACGGTTTATAATAGGTAATTTAAACGATTAATTTATGGGTAGATAGATTATATACTAAACACCAAATCAAGAGGTTTCAATCGTGAGAAATATATAATACTATTTAAACACGGCTGACATCTTGAATTCGCACTTGTCAATGCAATTAAAACTGATTTGATGATAAAAGAAATCTTATCCGCAGTCTGATTGCAGTCATTCCATGCGGAACAAATGACCTACTTGTAACAGTGGAAGTGGTAGTATAAAAGTTATGCTGTCTGATTTTTTTCTAATGATAGGCCAAATCAAGATATTCTTGAAAGACGAGACATTGATTGTGCTGTATTTTGAATGTTGGAAGCTGGATCATTATGTAATAAGAGAAATGGAATAAAGCTTGCTTACAATCGAAAAAGTAAATTAAACAGGTTACTGCGACATTGCTAATTGGACATACTTGACAAACTACGATGCTATATAAACTTTATGCACTGAAGTGCTCTCTCATCGAGAACTGAGAGTATGTAAATATTGCTCCACTCAGCCCAGAGGGGAATATATTTTGTCACTGTTAACAGAAGTTAATAAAAGACCAGTAAGGTTCCTCTAGATTCCATTAGTTTGCTCCGCAGAATAAGCTATTTATACACGATTCATCGAGTAAAATTGCACCATTGCAAAATAGTGATTTGTAAGATATTGTTTTATTCTATGCATATGTATTTGCATTCGGAAAATGTATCATTTTGACATTATAAGTATTTTGATAGCAGACAATCGATTATAATAAAATGAACAAACGTTATAAAATTCTTAAATAATAATAGCAACATCGAAATATACATTTCTGTTGCGAATTAAGTGCTATGGCGGTTTGGTGTATTCCAGCCACCAGCTGTGTAGAAATCGTACATATGTTTATTTTAAGAGTCTCTAGATCTAAAATAGCTTCTCGGAAACAAAATCTGCTATAGAATAAATTACAATTTTAGTATTTGCTCTATATGAATGTTTCTGACCTGTTAACTTTGTTTTGGTTGTGTTTCTGTTGAAATTTGAAATTTAAGTAAGCCCCATGCATCGTGAAATTGGATAGTTTGCAAGTTTGGATGATTTGTCTTTGTTTCTCCATCTTGCACATTATCTATAAAATTCTATAGTGTCCCTTGATCTTTAATTTTGGTATAAATATCAGTCAGTAGATATGAGTGCTAATCAGTAAGATGATTTATTAGTTAGTAGATGTGGGTGTTAATTATTTGAGGTGAGCTCTGGTCAGTATTACCATGCATTAACAAGCAAGTGTGGGTGCTGGCAAGGTGCGAATGCTGGTCAGTATGTATGGTATAGGCCCTTACGACGTTGTATGCATTAGTCTTACTGACCATCACCTACATATACTATTTATTGGTTAGTATGTTTTGATGCTGTAGAGTAGGTGTGAAGGATGGTCAGTAAGACTGTGTTGGATCAGTTGGGATGAGGTTATTTCAGTCATATCAAATGTTCCGGCCTGTCGATGGAAGGACCATCAAGCTACATTTTGTTTTCAAAAGCAAGAATAAAGTGTAACTCATAAAGTATCTTATGCTAAATTAAAACCTTTTCTGTCGCTGTAGAAATAAATCTCTCATTCACTATCTACCACTATATCTCTAGATACCTCAGTCAAGAAGCAGAACAATGCATGTTGTAGCACTCTTAAAAATTTGTGAAAATCGTATCTAACGTACTATTCTGCCGTTTAACCGTTTTAGCCCTTTGAAAACTTAGGAGTAGAATCGCCTATGAAACTTGATCTACCATTAATTATTCCCATGGATTGTGAAAGTAAGTCAATCATCAGGTGTGTTTTTCTTCCCTCCATCCTGTCCAAAGGCTATGGAAAGATATAGTGTCCATCAATGTTTTAAATATCATGTTTGTCAGTAGGAGTGGAAGCTGACCAGTATGTGCATGTGATGGTGAGAGATGTTAGTGTTTGTGTGGAATATGAGGATGAATAATGATGTATACTGGCCAATTAAGGTGTGTGCTTGCCAGTAGGTGTAGGTGTTGATTAGTAAGATGATGTGTTGGTCAGTAGTATGAGTGTTGATCAGCAGAACTATGTATTGCTCTTTAGAATGACTTCAGTGTTGTATGATAGTATACTAGTCAGTCTGTTTAAGCACTTTTCACATGTCCCATACTCTTGTTCACCAACACCCTCAACCTCGTTCAATTTATAGATGTTTTTCACAAATCTTTACCCTGTCGCCAAAGGATTATACAAATGAGTAATCTTTGAATTTTTTGACATTGGAATTCTTTAGTATCCGGTTATACTTTCAACATGACACTATTGATGTTAATTCTTTTGTGGCCAAGAGTCACTTCAAAGAGACGCATCTTAAGACTAGTTGTGAGGAAAGAAAGGGATTACACATTGGTTTCGTCGTTATCGAAACCAAACTTATTAAAATGAAGCAACGGCTACGATTCCGGCTCGTTTACGGCTTAACGAAAGACTACAGCAGTTCCATAAATGATCTGAAAATTTGTTTATCTTTTTATTATTTGCTTTGTTATTTGTTATTTTAATTTTCTTGTGTTGGCGGTATTTTGGTTAATAGTTGGGGTTCAAATATTTGGTTGAAGCAGAGTTACCTAGTATTTGCTTCTTGCGCATAATAGTAATTTGGCAAAGAGAGAATCTGGTTTTGCTGTATAATCATCATTATATTTTATTGTTCGTTTTACATGCTATCAGTGTGATTAATACTCCCATGCTGCTTGTCAGCATCAAAGAACATATAATAAATTTATGACCTTATCTGACAGAGAATCAGATTGATAATTTCTTTTCTTATCAAGGATGACCGTGAAATTCTTATTATATCCTTAAACAGTATGCTGATAGTAGACCTTTTAACAAAGAACTTAATTTGGCATTAACGAATCCCAGTGAAATTGTAATCGATTTCCTGTGCATAACTGAAGATTTACAAGTATAAAAACTCAGCATTTACCGAACAGTCTTAATTTACCATTCCAATCTAAACCATCTTAAATAATCAAAAGAGAAGCTGACATCGAGGATTCGTTTGTACTATATATATATATATATATATATATATATATATATATATATATATATATATATATATATATATATATATATGCAATAAACTGACGACGAACAGTACGAAACTAGTAACTAACTAGCCTAAGCGCTTTCGACACTTAATGAGTCTTTTTCAAAGGCAAATACTAAACATATATACGACAAACAAATAAGCACAAACACGTTTTGTTTGTAAACCTCTACATGGCTGTCTCCACATGTGTAAAAACTATAAATACAACCAGATTGTATAGACTAGTTGCGGAAACTGAAAACGGTGTATATTTCCCTAAAAGTCTACAAGCCAAAGCGACATCTATTCTTACCTTTTGTACATTTATGTAACGCAGATTATATCCCGGATATTTGATTCTAAATAAACAAAAAAAAAAAAAATATATATATATATATGTATATATATATTTATATATATATATATATATATATATATATATATATATATATATATATATATATATATATATATATATATATATATATAGATGCAGTTACTTATATGCTTCAGGTTTGATCACCTAGATCTCTTCAACCATGTTTCATGGTGTTGACTTCTCATGACTTTCCATCCCATAATTTCTTCCAATGAATGTTTAAACAACTTTATTTTTTGCATTTTAGTAGACTTATTCCTACCTTGCTTTAGTTTTAAATTAAGTGTCTTCTAGGGAAAAATTAGGTATTTTCTGTCAATTATATCTCTTTATTTCTGTATTAATACATATGCATATAATGGTCACCTTGATCTTTTCTCATTAATTGCAAAGTATGACTAGGCTAGTAATATATTTAGGTTTTAAACTGAAGAGAGATAAATGTTGATATTAGAAAATGGAACTCTTATTAGACGGCTTTATTTTAATATCTTTTCTGATTTTCTTAAATAAAGTTCAATAAATTAAATGTTGCCCAAGAAGCACAATTACTATATAGGTGAACACGGACCTGCAAGATAATTTAATATACACAAATCTAATCTTTGAGAAGCACAACAATGCACATTGTTTTCCCATGCATTTGACTATACTATGCCTTGGACTGTCATTAAATCAAGGGTAGATATAGGACACACGGCAATAATTGTATGTAGAACCGACCTGGAAATGGGTGATCATAAAAGAGTATTCTGGGTTTGGCTGGCCAGGATTAGTTAATAATGTAAGTTAGTTTTTGGGAAAAAGAATTCTTTGACAGCTCATCCTAGTTGTAACTGAAAAAAATAGACATTTATTTATTGATGGAATTTTAATTTAAGACCCTTAAATTTGGAACACGCAATACTGAAATTAACTTCTGAGGCTTTGGTACGGAATTAAAGGCACATGTTTCAAGTATGTGTAGGTCCAGAAAATACCTGGGTTCATATCCTTTTCTCTGCACAGAAACTGACATCCAGGATTCGTGTGATATATATATATATATATATATATATATATATATATATATATATATATATATATATATATATATATATATATATATATATATATATATATATATATATATATATATATATATATATGTATGTGTGTGTGTGTGTGTGTGTGTGTGTTTGATCATGAGTACTCAGAAATTTAAAGTTAGTGAATTTTTACTATCATGGTGTTTGCATAGGTTTACTGTGGGAGCTGAATTAATACCGTTAGTCCTTAAGGCGCTTTATATCTCCAGATAATATAATAAATTATATCTCCGTCATAATTTTGTATGACGAAAAGATAGATAAATAAGGGTTTTTGAAAGTCCACTAATATGTATTGTGCATTAAAAAATTCGTGGTATAGAAGAGATGTATCGAAACTTGTCAGTACTTATATAATATAATACAAATGGAAATGGAATAGTTAGTTTTTCACCAATCTAATCATATATTTCTTTGTACCAAAAGCACCCTATGTACATAAGTATTTTGTCCTTCATGGACTATAACAGTCGAACAAGATACTATCAACACCAGATTCATATTAGGATTTTAACTAATAATTTATCATAAGTGTTAAACAATATTCAAACTTGAACAAATTCGCGGGCTTACGTGTGTGTGTGTGTGTGTGTGTGCTTATATAATTTCATCGCATCTGCATTGTGCAGGAATAAGAACGCTTTCTTCGGTTTAGTAGATAAGAGTTTTCATGGTTAAAACGTTTCCTGGGCCCTTTATGTGTACAGGATAATGTATGGGTATGACGAACTTAACGTTATATGTCTAATATATAACTAAAACTAACCCCAGCCAACTAAATCTCTCTGACGAACGTAATTATTCCCATCTCCATAATTTGATAATACAAGCAGAAAGTCGTCACTAACACACCAGAAGTAAGATTCAAATAGAAATTGTGGTTACGAAAAAGTTTAGGAAGGAAAATAATGCATTTAATTTTATTTATCATTGTACTGTACCTACTGACAGAGTCGAAAATCTTACTTCTTCGCCGTTTTGTTTTGTATTTTTTTTTTGTTGTTCTTGTCTAGACATTACAAGAACGATGCTTAGTTGTCTTCATCATAGTGATAAATTTCGTTCATCATCTCCACAGGTAACTGAATAAAAGGCGCGTTGTAAACGAATTATGGCAATGTTCTTTAATCCGTCATGACCTTTCTTTTGCCATCGTTCAGACATGTTTTCATTGCCTATGTAAATAGCGAACATCAATATTATGCAATAGTCCGAATCTAGGTAGGGTGATGCTAAGTTAAATTATATTGGCAAATCAGATTAGAGATTACTGGATTTTATGCTTGCTTCATCCAAACAAATGGTATTAGATTGAACCTTGTGACACGAACTGATTGAGAATTTTATCAATCCCATTAATTTTGCCCACCTTATTTCCAACAAAATAACAGATCAGTGAACGTATACCTGATACGTTATCGGTCACATTTTTCTGTTGTCAAAAATAGTATTATAGAATTTTAATGAACCAAATTATATTTTCAACCTAAAGTATACTGACGACTAAGATTGTACATGTTTTACTAATGATTCTTATATCGATCCGAAAAGGTGACCAGTGCTAAAGGTCAGCAAGTACAATGTTCTGAGTGTACATTAGGCCTGATTACATCAAACTGCTTTTGGTATAAATGTCTTGTTATTAGGACACGCATAATACGCATGAATTTTGGACTGATCTTTTGCAGGAACCATCGCACTAACTTCCATGCATTTGGACGGAACTATCAGCCTATCATCTACATATTCATTTGAGACTGAACATGTTAAAAATCCGAAGGAATCTTTAACATATTTTGACAAAATTTTAAACAAAAAATCTAGATCACTCCGACGCTTTCATCCACAGTGTGGTCGCTAAATCTAAGCTAATTATCATTAAATTGCATCTAGAGAACATTAAAATAAAGCTAGTTCACAAAGAAGATATGCCCACCCATGTTATAATCCATACAAACGAACTATGAACACTGAATCACTATATTGTCTTATTTTTCTTACCCTTTTTACGGTGCTTAAATTGATACGGAAGGTTTGATAAAGCACTTGAAATATTTGTCAGATTTAATATTTCCTTTAGCCCATGAGAAAAGATAAACGATATCCGAAATCCTTTATCTACATTTAGTTTACTAATGGTGGTATTTTGTAGAAACTTTAAAGTATGGAAGTATAAACAACTAAAATGATAACAAAGGAGATAACTAATGCAATTCTACGACGCTACGGAAATACATAATATGGTATAAGTTCACCTCTAACTCCTGTGCATAGCTGACATTGTTTGACTTAATGTTTCATCTATAATAACGTAGCTAATATTGTACTCGGGTATCAAATTATTTTTAAGACAATACGCGTGTTGATTCTGCATGATCTATAAATAAATGTTGTTAGGTTTCTAATAATAAAAGCTGCCGACAACTTTGGGGATATTTGTCAATAGCTGTAAGGTTTATATCAAGGGAGTTCTTAGTAGAATTAAGTTTATTTCCATTGGTTTAGTTAGGTAAGGTGTTAAGAAATACCAGATTAAGCAATAAGATATGTCGCGTGGGGTAATTTGCAACATATAGTCGTAATAGACTCTTAAAGGTATACCTAAGGTAAGAAATTAGGAATGAGATTCATTCATCTCTGCAATTCTTAATCCGTATTGTGGTATCAACCGGAAGATGTCTTTGATGTTGTGTTTAGATAATTTGAGAAGAGACATTTGTTAGTATTATTCATTTTATCTTTAGTTTTCATTGGACTACAATGTTATTCTGGGACTAGTGTAAATTATTCAAAGGAATTCAATACAATGCCAAGGTGATACGTACTTGATAATCTCAAATATATTCGGAACATTCAGTTGTTTTCGATTTGAATAGAACGTTAAGGATTAAATTGGATTCACTTCATAATACTGTAAGATCCTCTTTCATCTTCATTTTATAACTTTGATAATTAAATTATTTGAAACTTGTTAGCATTGGGTTCTTTTTCTGTAATTTAGTTTTACCCAAAGAGTCGTGAAAATCATAAAAAAATATCTGCGTTCACAAACACATGAACCAGTTCTTCTTTCCTTCCCAATGACAACGAAATATCGAAGACCATTTTATAGGTATGTAAGGAGAGAGAGAGAGAGAGAGAGAGAGAGAGAGAGAGAGAGAGAGAGAGAGAGAGAGAGAGAGAGAGAGGTGGTGAGGTGGGGGTGAATACAATAATAGTGTAGTTTCAGCCTTTACAAGAATGTTTTAGATTTGGAATGTCTGTTAATCATATAATGCAGAAACTAATTTTCGCAACTACTATTAAATTTTTTGACAGGAACTAAACTTCTCGTGACTTATCGATAAGGCAAAAGATTATAAATATTCTGGTAAGGAATATTGTCTGTTCTAGTTTGGTTATCTAATGACTTTAAAAAATACTTAACGCCTTCCATAGTTAAATAGGATACATCAATTCCATTTTAGCATTGATAATCTGACCTTGTTTGAACACAAGACATTGAAAATGGGACATTGTTTGGACACAGAGCATTGATAACCTGTTCTTGTTTGGACACAGCATTGATATGTGAACTTGTTTAGACACAGCGCATTAATAGTATAATCTGGTTTGAACACAGGGCATTAATAATCTGAACTGGTTTCGAAAGAGAACATTGATAATCTAACCTGGTTTGGACACAGAACATTGAGATACTGACCTAGTTTGGACGCAGGGCATCGATAATTGGACCTTGTTTGGACTCAGGGCATTGATAATCGGACCTTGCTTGGACACAGGTCATTGATAATCGGAGCTTGCTTGGCCACAGGGCATTGATAATCGGACCTTGTTTGGACACATGTCATTGATAACCGGACCTTGTTTGAACACATGTCATTGATAATCGGACCTTGTTTGGACACAGGTCATTGATAATCGGACATTGTTTGGTCATAGGATATTGATAATCGGACCATGTTTGGACACAGGTCATTGATAATCGGACCTTGTTTGGTCATAGGTCATTGTTAATCGGACCTTTGTTTGGCCACAGGTCATTGATAATCTGACCTTGTTCGGATACAGAGCATTGATAATATGGCCCTGTTCTGACAGGGAGCATTTATAACATGACCTTGTTTCGACAGGGAGCATTGAAAATATGACCTTGTTTCGATAGGGAACATTGATAATATGACCTTGTTCTGACAGGAAACATTGATATGTATGACCTTGTTTCGACAGAGAGCATTGGAAATATGACCTTGTTCTGACAGGGAACATTGATAATATGACCTTGTTTCGACAGGGAACATTGATAATATGACCTTGTTCTGACAGGGAACATTGATAATATGACCTTGTTTCGACAGGGGGCATTGATAAAATACTTTGTTTCGATAGGGAACATTGATAATATGACCTTACTTCGACAGGAAGCATTGATAATATGACCTTCTTTCGACAGGGAACATTGATAATATGACCTTGTTTCGACAGGGAGCATTAATAATACCTTCTTTCGACAGTGAGCATTGATAATATGACCTTTCTTCGACAGGGAACATTGATAATATGACCTTGTTTCGACAGGGAACATTGATAATATGGCCTTGTTTCGACAGGGAGCATTGATAATAATACCTTGTTTCGATAGGGAGCATTGATAATATGACCTTGTTTCGACAGGGAGCATTGATAATAATACCTTGTTTCGGCAGGGAGCATTGATAATATGACCTTGTTTTGACAGGGACATTGATAATATGGCCTTGTTTCGACAGGGAGCATTGATAATAATACCTTGTTTCGATAGGGAGCATTGATAATATGACCTTGTTTCGACAAGGAGCATTGATAATAATACCTTGTTTTGACAGGGGGCATTGATAATAATACCTTGTTTCGATAGGGAACATTGATAATATGACCTTGTTTCGACAAGAAGCATTGATAATATGACCTTCTTTCGACAGGGAACATTGATAATAATACCTTGTTTCGATAGGGAGCATTGATAATATGACCTTGTTTCGACAAGGAGCATTGATAATAATACCTTGTTTCGACAGGGGGCATTGATAATAATACCTTGTTTCGATAGGGAACATTGATAATATGACCTTGTTTCGACAGGAAGCATTGATAATATGACCTTGTTTCGACAGGGAACATTGATAATATGACCTTGTTTCGACAGGGAGCATTAATAATAATACCTTCTTTCGACAGGGAACATTGATAATATGACCTTGTTTCGACAGGGAACATTGATAATATGGCCTTGTTTCGACAGGGAACATTGATAATATGACCTTGTTTCGACAGGGAACATTGATAATATGACCTTGTTTCGACAGAAAACATTGATAATATGACCTTGTTTCGACAGGGAGCATTGATAATAATACCTTGTTTCGACAGGAAGCATTGATAATATGACCTTGCTTCGACAGGGAGCATTGAAAATATGATATTGTTTGGGCACAGTAGTGCCAATATAACCTTTTCCATCATATGTTTCATCCCACAGCTTTGCTAATCTAGCTTTTTCTAACATGTTTGAATACAAAACATTGCAAATCGGACAGTGTCGACACAGAGAAAATGAGCAACAAATATTTGAATCAGTTTAGTAAAAAACATTTGTGTAATCATCTTCTCTCGCACAAGTGTAAGATAATAAATGCGACTCTGTTTGGAAGAGTTGCCTCGGGCACTCTTACTCTATAAATAAATTAAGGGAAGATGTTGAGTTTTAATTTTCATTGAATTTCATACAATTTGATCAACTTTAGAACCTTTACAAGTTGTCATGTTAACAAGAACATGCGTATATAAATTTGTGTAATCCTAACTGAGAAAAAAAAATGTTCTGAAATACATGATAAAGAGAAAAACCTCTGCAAAAGAAAACTTAATTTAATGCAATATACAAATATCATTCCGTCTTAGTTTAAAAGCAGTTGATTTAATTTTCAAGAAAAAAGATTTTCTTATATTCGTATCCAGTAGGGTGTAATTGGACACGCGACTAATGGCAGCAATGATAATTAAATGTTAGATAATATGCAAAGAAATATTTGGTAAAACTAATGAGACACTTATCCAAGCTCAGCAAGTTTCTGAACTGAACCGTGTCATGCAATTATAGTGTAAGTTTGCAGAAGAGGCCACCAGTTAACTATTTATTCTGTGATTAAGTACGTTGTTGATAACAAATTAATTAGTGAGTTAGATGCAATAAACTGACGACGAACAGTACGAAACTAGTAACTAACTAGCCTAAGCGCTTTCGACTCTTAATGAGTCTTTTTCAAAGGCAAATACAAAACATAGTTACGACAAACAAATAAACACAAAAACGCAACGCTTAGCGCTTATTATTATTCATTTTATTATTATTCATTTTATTATTATTCATTTCTGGCGTGAAAAAATTTAATCAGTTTATCAACAGAATTTAAAATGAAAAGAAATCAATGACTTGGTTATAAAAGAAAGAAAATGGTATTAACATGTACTCAAATAAAAAGACAATACAAATTTCTTTAAATGTAAAATTACTTTCAACATTAATATACTATCTTCATTGCCAATGAGATGTGACCTTTGAGTGCAACGATGAGAGACTTCATCACCTATTTTATGCGGACATCAAGACTTCCGTTCGTCCCTGCTCTGCCGATCTTTGTCTAGCTGTTTGGTCTTGGACTAACTCTTGTCCGTCGAAATCTGATTATCAATCGTCTCTGGACTTAGATTTCGGGTCATAATTTGCTCTGGTCCCATGATTGGTTTAGGGATTCCTCGGGTGAATCCAGGAAAGCTGTTTCCTTCAATAAATAAAATGTCTCGCAATAGACAATAGGTCACATTCCCAAGTATGTCTGTATTTTTACATTAATTCGGCTCCGAAAACAAAAGGCATACATTCTGCTGCAGCAATTCATTGCTCCCTAACTCTTATGTTTACATAGATGGTCAAGGCTTGTCCTGACCTTAATTCGGATCACGCTAGGGGTGGTCAATAAAATTCAACTCAGCCATATGAACCCGTTTGTAAACCCCACCCATGAATTCTTACTCTACCAATCTAGCAGTGTTAAGTCACATATGACTTATACCCTCAGATCTAACTATTCTAAAATAGTTTACTCGATAAATTAAATATTACAACTAGCATATAGATATACACTTAAGTGATCAATTAAATATTACAAACTAGTATATGGATATACATTTCATATTATATCATACTAGACAGAGTTAATCCATAAAACTATGAAACATTACTCATCATTCCTTAAGCTTAATTCATTTAAATTCTTAATCACTCATATGTATTAAAGATTCAATTACATGCAATCTTGTCAACTAATATAATGAAATTTTAATTACGTTCAATCTTGCCAATTCTCCAAATGAATTAAAAATTAGAAAATCAAAGAATAAAACGTCGCGACTAGCATTTCACTAAAATCCTGCAAAATGAAACCATACATACATACATTATATCAAGAATACATTTGCAAATATATCAACAAATGAAATAACATATTAAAATTGGGAAACTAAGATTGCGTACCTTTTGCCGTTTCTTTATTCGTTTCCACAAACCTCACGTATAGTCCGTCTCCTAACTGAGACAACTATCTGGCCCCTTACTCTATAACGAAAACGTATTTGTTACGAATTCAAATGTAGAGTTAGTCTACTTCGCTGAGACAAAACTCCCGCTTTACTGCCAAATCACGAGATAACGTCTTTCACGGCGTCTCCCGGAGTCGACCACTCTTTCCCAAAAAAAGATTGAAGACTGCTGAATTTTCCTAAAGTAAAACCTTTAATTTCTTACAGAGGTACGCCCAAAAATCCATATTAACCAATCTGAATTGACTGTTTCCTAAACCTGTTCCGTAGAATGTTTGGATTGACAAGACAACTAAACACCTAATCATGCCATAATTAACATTCTTTTGAACAATCATCTATAGCCAGCTCCCGCCCTTTACCCGGTCGATTTTGGGGAAGGGTCTTATGTCATTCTCTTGTACCATATCATCTGACTCGGTCATGTTACGTCAGGTTGAACGAATTCCCTTTTGACGTTCGGAGATAAAATGAAAATAATCATCTAACTATCTCTAGCCCTTTCTACTTTAATTAAGTTGACTTTGATACAATTCCTTTAACCAAAGCTTCTAAGAGCTTTCAAAATTCGACACATCACAATCTGTCTTTTACAGATCAGTGCCGTCTTAACAACATTGTAGGCTCTGCGCAAAACAATGCACTGGGGCCACACAATGGCCCTACTATTCGTTAACAATATGGGCAGCATGAATGCCTCTAGAAGCGTGAGGCCCTGGGAAGTTGCCCAGTGTGCCCATGCCTTAAGAGGCACGGGCACAGATATTAAGTCATCTTATAGTAATATCCACTTGTAACTGATAATAAGGCATCTTGCATTAACATCCAGTTGGTACAGAAGACATCAAGCCATCTTACGGTAATATCCTATTGGTACTAATATTAAGGTATCTTACTGTAATATCCAATCGACTTTATTATTAAGCCTTATCACATAGTCGGTACACTTTGCCTATAACCTGTGCAGTTTAATGTTTTTAAATATTATAAGATGTGAACATATCACTTAATGTGATTATGACTGGTCTAAATAAACCAATAAATAACATTAGTGTGCAGTAGTCTCTCTACTGATTAGCTGCGTTTTTAACTCCTTCTTCTGAAATGTTTTGTTCTGAATGAACATTTTGGCCGACATTTTATTTTTATTCGGTTCACAAAAGGAATGGGAGTGGGGGTGATAAATGATGTCATTTGTCTGAATATGGCCAATGTACCATCACATGGGTTTGTTATGTCATGTATAACATATCATAACATTAAAAATGGCTAAAACCCCTCGACATAAACAACAAGTAAAACAAAGGTTATTGCGCAGTTCATAGCGAATCGTGTAACTTGCGGATGGAGGAGGGCGGTAAACCTGAATCATGGAATCCATCTTATGAGCAAGCGTGGCTCAAATGTTAACATAAACAAGTAAAAAGAACTCACCTCTGTTCACGGAAGAACTTGAGCATAAACTGTTCTCCAAAATGACAGAAGTTATCCAACCACTTCAAAATTACGCGGTAAATTATTTGACGCAATTTCGACACGATGAAATTTGTTTACATATTTTTTTCCAAGTTATAAACAGCAACTATCCGATCACAAATGGAATACATTAAATATGGGAATTTCTGCATCCAGAAAACCTTCTTTCAAATAATTATTACAACAATGTAATGTTTAGTTGTCAAAGTGACAGACTACGTAAACATGGACCGTCTATTGCATCCTAACCGGTGCTGCATCAAACAATGTGACATCACAAACATTGGAAATTTGTTGAAAATGATTTTGTGTGTGTAAAATGTTCTGTTTATTCGGAAGGACGTTTGTTCTTTGACTTATAGATTGTAAGAAAATTATAGTATACTTTTAAACGTTAATACTAGTTAAACTTTGTTTGGAATTATTTTTTACGTGCAACAAATGTCAGAATGAACGAAATTATTTGTTCTTCTTTCTATTATAACAACTTCTACTGAAATAAATACTATGTGATAAAAGAGTTTCATGTATGTACTAATTCAATTTAAACTTGTGAAAATCGTTGAATAATGTCCAGCTATTGCTTGCCAAGGCTTGCAAAAGATGGACATTATTCAACTCATAAATTCAATATTAAACCATTACCAATTTGAGATCCCCTACATCTTACCATAACGTCTTTTTGATTCTGATATCAAGGCATCTAACAGAAATAACCACCTGACACTGATATGAAGACATGTTACATTAGTATCCCATTGTTTCTGATAATATGGCATTTTAACAATAATATCCAATTTTGATCAACCATTTATTTGTTCTACCCCTACATCCGATCAAAAAGGTGCTTACTCGGTCTCTTTGACAGCCGTCTTTGTCATGTAAAACGTTATCATGAAAAATGTGTTGGTTTTTTTCAGAATAATAGGTTTCAATCAAGGAAACCGTCAATCTTCGGGAAGAGGAATTGATTTAAGCTTCTGCTTAAAAACCGAGCCACTTCCTAGAATTCTGCTGTCAATCAGTGGCAGGTACAGAACAAGCAGGTTCTCTGACATAACGCAATATAAATCTGCCTACAATAAAATTAAAAGGTTCTAACCTTCTGCCATAATATAACCCACCGTATGCAGAAATACCAAATAGACATAAATTAAAACCAATGACTGCAGACAAAAGATATATTACCCAAGACTTGTAGATATATATCACGATCACAGAAATCCTTTAAGATAGTCTTATGTTCCCGTCACTATCATTAGCAAGAACCCCCTTTACACAAATATTTTGCTTTAAGCAAATGCTGATATTGTCAACTCACAGAACGGACGTTTGCGAAATCTTAACAATCAGTGATTTTATACTTCTATGCACAGCGTATTTTCACCAAATACCACGTAAGTTCTTTTTCCACTAGTGCGCAAGACTTGACTGGCAAGAGCCTTCAACTTAAGGAAGGTGTACCATATCGAAATAGAAGAAAAGCATCTGTCCAAAATGAATAATTGCATTGTGCTTACTTATCTATCTATCTATCTATCTATCTATCTATCTATCTATCTATCTATCTATCTATCTATCTATCTATCTATATATCTATCTATCTATCTATCTATCTATCTATCTATCTATCTATCTATCTATCTATCTATCTATCTATCTATATATCTATCTATCTATCTATCTATATATCTATCTATATATCTATCTACTTATCTATCTATCTATCCACGTACACACAAGCACAGTGGTAAGTAATATTGAATCAGCTTATTTAAAAGTGACAATATGTCTGATGCAGTTTTTCTGCAGAAATCGAAGTTTTCATCGGTTGTACATCTAGGCCTGTCAGAAAGTTTCAGACCAAATTTTAATAAACAAATTTGTTATTGAAATGTAATAATTTTTACTACCAAAAACTGCAGTTGTAAACTTATCATATTTGAATTAAATAATCACTGAAGTCAGTTTTGATAGAGTACTCAATATACTGGACTCAATTTGTATGACAGCATTGCTAGAGATGAAATCAGTTGCATGTGGCCCAGGTGAAGCAATATACATTCTTTACAAAAGTTCACAGTTTCCAGACCCTGATGTCCATCCAGTGGTAGAAGAGGAGGAAACATTTTTTGATACAGATGAATGGAGAGGCAGAGGAATGGAGAAAGTTAGTCGACAGTAAAGAAACTCATCCAGACTGGGAACCAGATGATGGAGATTATGCTGCTATGGATCATGAGGAGGAAGAACAAATATGGTATGTGATAAAAGAACATGTAGTTTTTGAAACAAAAAGTAGCTAAAAATGCCTGGTAATTTTGATCAAGATACATTCAAAATCAGAGAACAATTGGTATGTAAATAACTATTATTACGTGGATAGAGAACATTTATATATTTACATATATAAATTTAAAATACTTTAAAATTATATCAGTGTAATTAATATGGTTATAGTATTTGCTGCTAGATTTTTGTGATTTATTTTGTCTCCTCTGTAGATTTGCTCCATTAACATAACCCTTATGGGGACAATGCAAAGCACGCCAAACAAACTACTGAGCACGGAAGGGTGAGCAAATGTTTCTATAATCGATTTAGTTTACTGTCTGATTATAACTAACTCCGACTATCATCGCCCATTTGCATCCTATTACGTGACTTTCTATTCTCTGCCTGTCTGTCTATCTGTCTCTGTACATGTGAGCACTGGCACAATCAATGATTAGTGTGTATAAGTTCAGGGCAAATTGTTAAGGCTTAGGAATTTATACATAACAAGGACTCTGCGCGCGGAGATTCAACGTGCCATGTTAGCATTTCCAAAAGTACATACACTGATAATAAATAATAGAAACCTACAGACATCGAAACAGTCTTAGAATAGACTAAACATTACTGTAACAGGTTGAATTGTATCAATTATATAATGATAGGATTTCTAATCTTAATGTTCAGTAATCAAAAGTCACATTTAATTAAATTGATTGCGTATTAAATGAGCACTGTCCTAATACATAATACTTGCTGTATTAATGCAGATCAAAAACAAGTACAGCTGTTATGCTGGAAGCAATCGGGAGTAATATGAATTTCCAACGACACGGTACCATACCTGAAAAATCCAATTAGACAAATTGACCATTTTGGATCCGTAAAATAGGTTCTTCATTTTAAAGACATGTTCTCATTTACCGTATCATTCTTAAATTTCAGTTAATACTAAATAGTAATGTTTAGGAAAAGCTAGAAATGTTTATTATACTACTCTTTTATACAACATAGTTTGTTTATTCGCATTGACTAGGTTACAAAGTCAACAGTTGTGTGTTCAAAACGTTTATGAAAGATTGATTGAAAGTCATGGACACCAGTACGAAAAGGACTACGCTCCGAAGCAGTGTCATCAATTTTTGATTAGAGCAGTGGCGAAGACCCGAGAGACACTTAAAGAGATTTGCTTCTTGTGAAACAACTTACAGTTTCTAAAAGGCAATTAAGAAGATGTTTTGCAGAATGATAGGATGTGATGTGATTATGATTTTTAACGTACCTTTAACAATTTTTCAGTCATATCGCTACGGTGTCTGCAGTGTGGCAGTTTATGGTGATGTCAAGCACTGGGAAATCATGCTGCAGACATGTAGCATGGTGTTCCACCCAGTCACATTATCCTGACACCAGACCGACCAGTCCTAACACTAACCTCTTAATGTTGAGCGTCAAGCGAGGCAGCTGTTAGTACCATTTTTTGTAAGTCTTTGGCATGACTCGACCGGGGATAGAACCCACGAAAACCCGCATCCTAGGTGGACTCTCTAACCACTAGGTAGTCAGAATGAGAGGGAAATATAAACAAGAATATATTTATTGTTCAGATGCTTTTAAAATTTTAGTTTATGACACCAACAGTTATTGATTCTATAATACACAAACATTGAGTGCAAGATTGAAATAAATAAGTTATTTGAAAAGCACAGTCTAGCCAATTAATTTAAAATATGCATCATTACATCATAAGTAATTGTAGATACAGCATACTCCCAAAAACGGATGAAATATGTTCATGTTTGGCTAGCATTATAATGATATCACAATTTTTGATTGAGCAAGGGTGCTTTTCGTTAAACAGAATTGAGACTGAAATAAATGGGACAGATATTTGACACAGAAACTAATTTCTTTAATGAGGCTAAAAAAGGATAAAAGAGTTGGAGAAGCTTCAGCATACATATGTTGATAGACGGGAGAGAAAAAAAACAGTTGCAAATAGAACGTTTTGGGTTTACATAGAAATCTGAGAAATCTGATATTATTCTATACAGGGTTTTCCTCTTATGACACCTTTACCACTTTCTTTACTTGTATTCAGCCATCATCTCAAACCACGCAGAGTGCCTACTGGAAACATAGTGAAGCTGTTAGTCTGGCAGGTCGAAAAAATTGTATGCTCCTTATAAATGGCATGTGCATGTTTCTTTGTCGTTTAAAAGCTGCTCTCCTTGAAAATATCTCATTGTTTGATTAAATTATTTTTTGGCAACAGTAAGCCTAAAATAGTCAGTTGGGCTTACTTCGTATATTTTCTTCTTGGTAAAAGTTATATACGGTTACCAAGAGCTGTTGTTCAAATCTCAATGCCAATAAATTGTACCAAAATAAGAACTTAATAACATTCGTCCCTTGTACTTAGCTTCCGTCATTTTTGAATTACAGAAATGTCAACACATTTAACTGTTTTTAGGATATTGCACCTAATGGAGTAATAATTTTCATATCTTCACTTTAAAATGGTTGCATATTTGATGTGGAAATTGCTAAATTATCTGGTTTACCTGACCTTCGGGAACCACGGAATGATGTCATGGCTGACAGTTAACAGTTGTCATAAAATATTTGGCTCAAAATTTTTACACTAATTGTTAAGCTGTAAAAGGCAATTCAGTACAGGCAAACTTTTAAGGAAAACCAGAGCAAATTGCAAAACGTAGGATTCACATTGTACGTATGAATAGACACATACAAAAAAAATCATTTGTTTGACTACTCCCCCATTCTACTTTCACAAACTGGTTAAATAATTCAACTTTTGTCTGTTACCTGTTTGCTTACAAAACTTTTCGAGGTCTCATTGTTCAAATATGCTGATGTAATGGATCTTAGCTATATATAGTAATTCAACTGAATGTCATCTACTTTTCTATATACTTGCTTCCAAACTGCTTGCTTGAAATATATTATTTATAAATACTGGTCATTTTTACACCAGATCAAAAGATGGTATCACCATAAACCTGCGCAAGCTGTGTAAAAATTTAGTAAATCTGCCTGTGATTCTTCTTCAGTTTCAGACTCCATTTTGATTATTAGACAGATGGTTCTTTACCTCAAGGACACTTGATTTCTGATAAACTAAGAATGTTTTAAAAAGTAGCTTTCTTTTGATAATTTTTCTCTATTACCGTTGTGACAAAATATTTCCAACACCTACACTCAGGTGGAGTGTTTTAAATATGTGAGGAAATAGAATTTTTCCATCGTTACGGTTGTAATGTTAAATTTCTTGCTAGCTAAGGGTCACATTTTATGACTGTTTACTAAGAGTTTATAAGACCGACAGCGGATGGACGGAAGTGTTTGTTATTCAGTAATGTGACGGCCGAGTCGGTTTGTCGCTTCACAGTGATTAACTCCTTCTGTCGCTACAAAGGTCATATCTCTATGTTCACAGATACGTGCGAAGAGGAGTTTGTGGCAAGTCAATATCAAACTTGGCGTACCAGCCAATCGCAATCAAAAAAATTTGAAATCCTATCAGTAGGAATAGTTAATGTATCAGACACACAAAGGGGCGACGAATCATCTAACCAGTACGTGGATAAAATTAATCAGTAATTCCGGATCTTTTGAGAGAAGGATATAAGAATTATAAAATAATTCTAGGGGAAAAGACCACAAGAATCGTAAGAAAGGAAAAAAGAATTAGACAGGAAAGGAAATGGAAAGCTTATACAGGTATGAAATATATCAGCCAAATATTTGTGTTGATTTGTGTAAAGAGGAATTTAATAAAACGTCGCTAATTACTACTTAAAGGTATGACATGGCGTATATGGAATGAGAGACGTTAGAGTGTGCGAGAAGGCTTCGTAGAGAGTTCTACATTTGTCTGATGAGACGTCCGTGTCAGAGTGGAAGATTACCAGAGGAATATAGAGAGAACAGAATCGTTGGCCCATATAGTTTCATTGGAAGCTTTCAGTGTTCCCAGTGTCCACGTAAAGACGGCACTATATTCTTAAGAAGTGAATGAGGGATGAAGAGAATAGTACAAGAAGTAGCCAATACAAACGGCACATGAAGGGTGCAAGGGAAGGATAATAGTGTAATGAGCGGCACAGGAAGAAGGCATGAGTGAAGGAGAAAGGAGAAGAGAACTAATACAGTTGAGTATAAGGGACTACATACTTTCACATTAGAACCTTAATTCTTGTATGATACAATTAAGAAGGCACTTGTTAGCGGGCCAGATTAATGTGTTAATTGATTTGTGGAATATAATTGTAAGGTGTTTATCCAGAAATTCTTTAAATAGTTTATTTGTTATTGACATTTATTAAAGTGTTATGCCTATTAATTTGTGTCGTTCATGTATGTAGGCAGTCGGCATTACTGTCTCGGAGCTAGTGAGTCATTCAAAATTGTAAAGTCTTACTTTACCGCCGTTTTAGTTATTATACTGCTGAGACGTTGTGTCATAAGACCTTACTTTGACTTTCATAAGACAAATGTTGAAAAGTAAAATCTGAACATTTTCAATTTCATAGTAAAAAATTGATGAAAAAAGGTTTTATTGTAAAGTCTGGGCCTTTACTCACAGTACTCAAAATCGCATCCAAAGCCTGTTTTAATAATGCTGAGCTAGATACCTAATTCGTCAGATATGTCGTCAATGTTTACTTAAAACTAATTCAACTAAATACTGATACTTCGTAAAAATATATTATGCCATAGATTAGATTTCCGGATTCACATTTTAAAATAAATATTACCCAAGAGATTAAATGTTCAGATCCACATTATAAATAAGTATGACCCAATAAATACGAGCCAATAGATTACATGTCACGATTCACATTTTGTCGAGAAATTCAAACATGTGCAAAATACCAAAGTGTATAGCGGAACCTATGCTACCACTCTCACGTTGAGTCCATCCATATCAGTTTATTATATTCACCGATAATCAATCAGTACTGTTGCCGTTATGTCTTCAAATGTAAGTTTCAATATAAAACATTTACATTTCTGTCATGGGGATTTTTAGTAATCGATTCGATAATAATGATATATTGAGTATGCTCTATCAAACAAAATTAAAATCGCTAGAAAATTATTAAATCAAACAGATATTAGCCATACATTTATCAAACAGATCTTAGCCATACACTTATCAAACAGATATTAGTCATACACTTATCAAACAGATATTAGCCATACAGACATCAAACAGATCTTAGCCATACATTTATCAAACAGATATTAGTCATACACTTATCAAACAGATATTAGTCATACACGTATCAAACAGATATTAGTCATACACTTATAAAATAGATATTAGCCATACACACATCAGATATTAGTCGTACACTTATCAAACAGATATTAGTCGTACACTTATCAAACAGATATTAGTCGTACACTTATCAAACATATATTACCCATAAACACAACAAACATATATTAGCCATACACACATCAAATAGATATTAGTCATACACTTATCAAACAGATATTGGTCGTACACTTATCAAACAGATATTAATCAAACACTTATCAAACAGATGTTAGCCATAAAAGAACCAAACAAATATTAGTCATACACTTATCAAACAGATATTAGTCATACACTTATCAAACAGATATTACCCATACACACAACAAACATATATTAGCCATACACACATCAAACAGATATTAGTCATACACTTATCAAACAGATATTAGTCGTACACTTATCAAACAGATATTAGTCATACAAATATCAAAGATATTAGCCATACACTAAATAAACACATCAAATGGATATTAGCCTTACACTTATTAAACAGATATTAGTCATGCACTTATCAAACAGATATTAGCCATACACTAAATAAACATATCAAATGGATATTATCCTTACACTTATTAAACAGATATTAGACATGCACTTATCAAACATATATTAGTCATGCCATACACTTATCAAACAGATATTAGTCATACACTTATCAAACAGATATTAGCCATCCACTTATCAAACAGATATCAGTCATACACTTATCAAACAGATCAAACAGTTATTTGCCATACACACATCAAACAGATAGTAGCCATGCCATACACTTATCAAACAGATATTAGTCATACACTTATTAAACAGATATTAGCCTTACACTTATTAAACAGATATTAGCCGTGCCATACACTTATCAAACAGATATTAGCCATCCACTTATCAAACAGATATCAGTCATACACTTATCAAACAGATATTAGCCATCCACTTATCAAACAGATATTAGTCATACACTTATCAAACAGACATTAGCCATGCCACACACTTATCAAACAGATATTAGTCATACACTTATCAAACAGAAATTAGCCATGTCACCCACTTATCAAACAGATATTAGTCATACACTTATCAAACAGATATTAGCCATCCACTTATCAAACATATATTAGTCATACACTTATCAAACAGATATTAGCCATGCCACACACTTATCAAACAGATATTGGTCATAAATTTATCAAACAGATATTAGTCATACACTTATCAAACAGATATTAGTCATACACTTATCAAACAGAAATTAGCCATGCCACACACTTATCAAACAGATATTAGTCATACACTTATCAAACAGATATCAGCCATCCACTTATCAAACAGATATTAGTCATACACTTATCAAACATATATTAGTCATACACTTATCAAACAGATATTAGCCATGCCACACACTTATCAAACAGATATTGGTCATAAATTTATCAAACAGATATTAGTCATACACTTATCAAACAGAAATTAGCCATGCCACCCACTTATCAAACAGATATTAGTCATACACTTATCAAACAGATATTAGCCATGCCACACACTTATCAAACAGATATTGGTCATAAATTTATCAAACAGATATTAGTCATACACTTATCAAACAGAAATTAGCCATGCCACACACTTATCAAACAGATATTGGTCATAAATTTATCAAACAGATATTAGTCATACACTTATCAAACAGATATTAGTCATACACTTATCAAACAGAAATTAGCCATGTCACCCACTTATCAAACAGATATTAGTCATACACTTATCAAACAGATATTAGGCATGCCACACATTTATCAAACATATATCAGCCATCCACTTATCAAACAGATATTAGTCATACACTTATAAAACATATATTAGTCATACACTTATCAAACAGATATTAGCCATGCCACACACTTATCAAATAGTTATTGGTCATATATTTATCAAACAGATATTAGTCATACACTTATCAAACAGATATTAGCCATGCCACACACTTATCAAACAGATATTAGTCATACACTTATCAAACAGACATTAGCCATGCCACACACTTATCAAACAGGTATTAGTCATACACTTATCAAACAGATATCAGCCATCCACTTATCAAACAGATATTAGTCACACACTTATCAAACATATATTAGTCATACACTTATCAAACATATATTAGTCATACACTTATCAAACAGATATTAGTCATACACTTATCAAACAGATATTAGTCATACACTTATCAAACAGAAATTAGCCATGTCACCCACTTATCAAACAGATATTAGTCATACACTTATCAAACAGATATTAGCCATGCCACACACTTATCAAACAGATATTAGTCATACACTTATCAAACAGATATCAGCCATCCACTTATCAAACAGATATTAGTCATACACTTATCAAACATATATTAGTCATACACTTATCAAACAGATATTAGCCATGCCACACACTTATCAAACAGATATTGGTCATAAATTTATCAAACAGATATTAGTCATACACTTATCAAACAGATATTAGCCATGCCACACACTTATCAAACAGATATTAGTCATACACTTATCAAACAGATATTAGCCATGCCACACACTTATCAAACAGATATTAGTCATACACTTATCAAACAGATATTAGCCATGCCACACACTTATCAAACATATATTAGCCATACACTTATCAAACAGATATTAGTCGTACAGCTTTCAAACAGATATTAGTAATGCCCTACACTTATCAAACATATATTAGTCATGCACTTATCAAACATATGTTGGCCATGGCATACACTTATCAAACAGACAAAAGTCATACAATTATCAAACAGATATTAGTCAAGCATATATGAAACATATTAGTCACGCCATACACTTATCAAAAAGATATTAGTCATACACTTATCAAACAAATATTAGTCTGACATACACTTATCAAACAGGAATTAGTCATACACTTATCAAACAAATAATAGTCATGACATACACTTATCAAACAGGAATTAGTTATACACTTATCAAACACATATTAGTCATGCCATACACTTATCAAACAGATATTAGTCATACACTTATCAAACAGATATTATTCATGCAATACATTTATCAAACAGTTATTAGTCATACACTTATCAAACAGATATTAGTTATACACTTAACAAAACGATATTAGTCATACACCTATCAAACAAATATAAGTCATGCCATACACTTATGAAACAGTTATTAGTCATGCACATATCAAACAGATATTTGTCATACACTTATCAAACAGATATTAGTCATACACTTATCAAACACATATTAGTCATACACTTATCAAACAGACATTAGTCATACATTTATCAAACAGATATTAGTCATAGACTTATCAAACATATTAGTCATACACTTATCCAACATTTATTAGTCATACACTTATAAAACAGTTATTAGTCATACACTTATCAAACAGATATTAGTCATACACTTATCAAACAGATATTAGTCATACACTTATCAAACAGATATTAGTCCTGCCGTACACTTATCAAACAGATATTTGTCATACGCTTATCAAACAAATATTAGTCATACACTTATCAAACAGATATTAATATGCCATACACTTATCAAACAAATATTAGCCATACACTTATCAAACAGATATTAGTCATACACTTATCTAACAGATATTAGTCATACACTTATCAAACAGATGCTAGTAGTACACTTATCAAACATATATTAGTCATACACTTATCAAACATATATTAGTCATACACTTATCAAACAGATGTTAGTCATACACTTATCTAACAGATATTAGTCATACACTTATCAAACAGATATTAGTCTTACACTTATCAAACGGATATTAGTCATACACTTATCAAACAGATATTAGTCATACACTTATCAAACAGATATTAGTCATACACTTATCAAACAGATGTTAGTCATACACTTATCAAACAGATATTAGTCATGCCATACACTTATCAAACAGATATTAGTCATGCCATACACTTATCAAACAGATATTAGTCATACACTTATCAAACAGATATTAGTCATACACTTATCAAACAGATGTTAGTCATACACTTATCAAACAGATATTAGCCAAGCCACACACTTATCAAACAGATATTAGTCATACACTTATCAAACAGATATTAGTCATACACTTATCAAACAGATGTTAGTCATACACTTATCTAACATATATTAGTCATACACTTATCAAACAGATATTAGTCTTACACTTATCAAACGGATATTAGTCTTACACTTTGCCCCAAGTTAGTAGTTAGCAGAATATGCTCTAATTGATAGGGGTCAATGTTAGTAAAGTAATGCTCTTTTAGCAAGTGTAAAATTTGTATTCACTCATAGATACTGTTGTTATACAGGAATTTAACAGCACTGTTGAATATTCATTCCATCACTTCATGAAAATATATTTTTTCTGGGTATGTGTTTAGCAGCTCATTATTTGTCAAATAATTCAGATAAAATCTGTATAATTAAATAATTTATAATGAATTTTCCAAATACACTCTCTGTTTTAAATCTACTTTTAGTATCTTTAGACATATAAGGAAATCCCAAATATAAAGCATGCAGGACAAAATCCTGAAATCAATCTTCTGGTCAAAAGATAAAAACTAAGCAAGAATGAACAAAATATTTTCGTAGTGGATATTAATACCAAACTTCAGCTATACAGGCCTGCAATTAGAAATGCTAATTGCAAATCAGCTATAATTTGCCACCTAGTACTGAAGTGATAATGAAAGAAAAAAATATACTCTCTAAAGATCCTGGTTTTCTTTCTCCACTGCTATACTTTACAACCTGATAAGAAGGAAATTTTGAATATCAGTCTGTATTTGCTCTTACAGCTACGCATATTATTATTATTCTTATTCTTATTCTTATTCTTATTCTTATTATTATTATTATTATTAATTTTTATTATTATTATTAATTTATTATTATTATTATTATTATTATTATTATTATTATTATTATTATTATTATTATTATTATTATTATTATTATTATTATTATTATTATTATTATTATTATTATTATTATTAACAATAGTTAGGGAATAGAAGTTTCATGTATCCTAATGCTTAAAATGCACTATAGACCGTATTTTTGTTTGTTTGTTTTTTTATATAAAAAGCAAACCAATTTTCAATTTAAAAATGCATGAGCCACAAATAGCTGAATGCCATAAACCTTCCTAGAAAATTTAATAAATTATCTATCTCGATGCCTGAGATTGCTTCACATTTTACGCCACAGCATCGAAGGATAACTATGCATAATACTCATTTGCTAGCCTTTTTATTATATACTTACCAGCATGTATAATAATCGTTATGTTATTATTATATACTTACAAACAAGTATAATAATCGTCGTGTCGTGTCTTATCATGTCGTGTCGTGCCGTGTCATGTCAGGTCATGTTATAGGATTGACACAGATGGCACTAAACAATATACAGAATATTCTGCACGTGGTTTAATTGATGAATGAAACCCGAACACCGCAAAGTCCTGCTAGCTACTTTACTACTATGGAGGCACACGAATATGAGGTGATTTCATTGAGCTCTGAACGAAACTAAGTTTGTAACCGTGGACGGAATGTCATGTGGATAAGGAAGTACAACGATATATTAATGTTATGAAATACTAACACAAAATGTCAATGAACACTAAAGATAACTTTATCAATAGTTGAGATAAACAAATCCAGCCAAAGGTTAAAATAAAGATGGTATTGTCTAAATGCTGCAGTTATGGTGGCGGGTAAATCTGAATGTACAGTGGGCATTATGATTGTTACTAAAGTTTTGTGGTCCAATGATATTAGATAATAATTCATCAAAGAGGGTATAGATTCACATTTGAGTCGTTCGTATTTCCTTAAATTCCGACTAAAGGATAAAAGATGTCCTTCAAGATAGATTAAAGTAAAATTTCAGCGAAAGGGAGGTTGATGACATATATATATATATATATATATATATATATATATATATATATATATATATATATATATATATATATATATATATATATATATATATATATATATATATATATATATATATATTCTCTCTCTCTCTCTCTCTCTCTCTCTGTCATCACCTCTAACTTTTATCCTCTCTTTCTCTCTACCGCCTCCTCCCTTTGCCTCTGGGTATGTATATTGCGTATAGAGAGCTATTTCCCCCTTTTCTGAACAAGATTAATATAGATAACTCTAATATTTGTTGGGGTTTTCTTCTAGGCTGAACATTAATTACTCTCTCATTACGTCAGATTTGGTCATATCGTACTTCAACAGAAACTAAGACTAGTATGGATTAGTTTGCAACCCGGTAGCTGATACACAACTCTAGTAAAAAAAAAAAAAGAAGATCTATGCCCCATTCTGAATTTCAGACCTGTCTATGACATAATATAGATCTCTTAATAAATCATTCATAAGCCATACAGTGGATTATAATTAATAAGCTGGACTATAGTTCATTATCTGGACAAAGTACTACTTTATGCTAATACCATTGGCTCTCGGTTAACAGAATTCATTGCGTCTTAATTATTTAAATGAATGAACGAAATTCACTTGATGTCTTAGCTACAATATTTGGTAACTGACAATTCACTGACATAATGATACGATAACCCAGAAATTACTTAATTCTTACCGTACATACTTCACATAGTTCAAAATATAAAACTTCAGGCAATTCATATAAATTCGTATAACAGGCAATGCATGAAAGTCCTAGAATAAACGAGTCATATATTGTAAAATTCAAGACAAATGAACGAAAACAGTTACCTTCCGAACTCATCAATGGAAAACTTATGTATGAATTCAAAATAAATAATTTCAACAAATAATTACGAACTAATATCATGACAATTGCATGAGACTGAGACAAACCTTGTGCTTCCCTCTCTTCAATGGTGCAGAATCTCTATGTTCTTTTAAGTTCACTTTTTCTCAAACTTTCACACACCCGTACCTTGTACAATTTTGACGAGGAAATACTTTCTACTAATCTTGGAATCAGCTTCTTGCCACCGCAGAAACTATCTCACTTTGCGAGGGTACTAAGTTAAAACATTGAATTAAGTCTGAGAACAAATAACCCTTTTTCACGTTTATCTAGGCAGGATTCAATTCATTTAATTAATACACCTCCATTGAGATTAGAATAATTCTTTATTCCGTCCTTCTTACATAAACCGTTTCCTGGACAATTTCACTAATGACACTTAGTTCAAATGCTCAAACTAACTCTGGATTGTCTCCACTTTGCAAATTTAGGTATATTATTACGTCATATATATTTGGGTGTGATATCTCTGATAATGTAATCACTTTCAAAACGGATGAGATCTACACTTATCTGCTAGCGACTGAGACTAACTTTAAAGTGGCGTAGTTTTTCAGTTTTATATCCACATTGATATCTGCAAATCCACTGTGCCAATGGAATTAATGGCTTTCAATTATTAAGCAATGAGAGTCAACTTGTACGGGTTTAAGCTAGGTTCTGGTCCATATAGGAGCGGAGGTATGGGTACTTTTCAATGTTTGGTAATAGACATAAGAGAGAAGCCTTTTTCATACGTTCCATATACATTAATGGCAGACTGTTAACTTTTTAGCACCAAGCATCCTTTATCTTATTCCCTTGATGTAGATATTAACTTATTTATCATTGAGAGTACCAACATCCCTCTCAAATAAAAAGTTGATATAAAGGTAGCAATAATACTGTGACATTAAAGATATGTAGTGGGAAAATCGCAACCATGGTTACTGTGACGGCAACAATTACTCTGGGCAAGTATTCGGATCCTTTACTGGAGTGGCTCATTTGAATGAATTTTCTTTCTTCTTTGTTTTCTACATGCATGATTAATGTTGGCGAGTTGAAACTTATGGTCTGACAGCAATCTTAAATTAATTCCCACGGAGATTGATTATTTTGCTGTCTTCAAAGCAAACAGCAGTACTCTTCCAACATTTTAATTAAAGGTTCCCTGCTTCTGTGTGAATTATATTGTAAGCGAATCTGGTTACAGCTAGATCAATTGCATGCAAATCTTTTTCAAGAACCTGCACGAAATTTATATCTTTGGCTTTGAACTAGATCATAATATCATCTGACACATCAAGCCACAAGTGTGTTGTTGTTGCTGTTGTTTGGGCTTTAACAACATTTTTCATAGCGGACAGTATAACTGGTGGAGGAAGAAATCGAATACACCCTGGACATAACCACGGACACACTGGAAGCTGCTGGCAATCTTTCTCATATATTCACATTGACCAGAGCCCGAGACTCGAACTCATACAGGTGATCGGTAAAGGCGAGCTATTGAGACCAATCGGTTACCCGTAGACCTCGTGAAGCTTGTCCTAGAAGAATTGATGAAAAAGCTCTTCGCTGAAGTGTTGCTGAACGTCTACTAAATCTCAAATTTGTTTCTTTCTACTGTATCCTTTTTATAACCATGATAATAGAAGATATAAAAGATGATTTATTAATACATGCAAGAGTTGATCTTTTTTATGTCATTTATTTGAATGATATCTGCTCTAACTAAGCAATAATCATCATAAGCGACACACTGTGTCCGACATTTCAAAAAGGCCACACAAGATTACTTGACATTGTTGCAGTTTACTTTGAAGGTAGTACCAATAACATAATTTTACAATATCCTAGTTAGCTTTATACCGGTGATGCCGATAAAAACGCAGTCTTGCACCGTCAGAAATAATGGACGATGATTTAGATTTAAAGCTCAATTACAGTCCCATGATAAAATGTTATTTCATTTTTTAGTGGGGTGTTGTTTTTAGAATCAAATTACCCAATCTGGCTTTCATTCATTGTGTGTTATGTTTTTGACGTCGTTTGGATATAATGATGAGGTTTAACACTATATATGACCGAACTGAATTCTGTAATGGAAGGTATTAAATAAAATTAGGTCCCGCATCCAGGATGCATTTACAATTTGCGATACTCAGAGCATTTCTAATTTTTGTTTAATCAAACAAGCGCTTTGCTACTTTTATATGTTCATATTGAAAAGTCCTTTCAGCATGGTGTTTTTTGCGAGCTCGCTTAAATTCTGTCGAATTTTGTTATGCATGAATTTTTTAATTTGATAATGAATTAAGGAGAAGTAAAAGTGGATGGCGATGTCAGGATAAAATATTAACAACAGCGCACTGTTTAAGTTTTCTGTACCAATCATGTTTTCGGCGGTCATACAATTTAATCAGAGTTTAGTACGGATTATAAAAATTTTCCTAGTTTAACTGTAATTGTATTTGTGACTGTCTTGTTGAAAGACATTGCTTAGAGACCGTTCGAACTGCGGCCAAGTCATACCAAAGAGTTATAAAAATGGTACAAATGGCTGCCTCGCTAGCCGCTCAGCATTAAGAGGTTAGTTTTAGGACTGGTCGGCCTTGTGTCAGGATAATGCGATTGGGTGGGGCATCTTGCTCTATTCCTGCGGCATGATGCCTCAGTGCTAGACATCACTATAAACTGCCACACTGCAGATATCGTAGTGATATGACTACAAAATTATTAAAGCTACGTTAAAAATCATAATCACATCACATCATATCACATTGCCGATAAAACTACTAACTCTTAGAGCGTGTTAGTACCAAGGGATCCGGCTCACTAGCTTCATAATAAGCATCCCTTACACAATGAAATAAATAACTCCAACTGACTGTTGCTACCACATGATCCAATTTCTAGCTATCTTTTTAATAAATATCATTTACACTATAACATAATGAACCCAATAAAATGTGCTGTATACAATTATATATATATATATATATATATATATATATATATATATATATATATATATATATATATATATATATATATATATATATATATATATTTGTTCGTGTTAATACTACATGTTCCCGCTAACTAGACTCATTGAAAATATTCTATAGGGATGAAAGAATTAACTATTGCTGGCCGTGCTGGTTGCACATTTGTCCAATAAATCAACCCACAAATTTGTGTTGATGTTGATGGATGATATGTGGGTATGATATCACCTGTTTATTAAATTGTGCAATTTGCTGCATGACAATATTTCTGTAATTAACCTGCGTACACCATAGCCACATGCTGATAATTGGCAACAGCTACATCTAGCGCGAAACTCAGCATGGCCACAAGACACAATTAGTTTTGCTGTATATTCTCTACACATGTTTCTCAGTCCTGAGCTTTCCACTGTTTAACAATCAATACAATTCATACGTTAATCTCAAATACTTTCAAAGATGACTTCACTGTGAAGTTCTTCTCAAAGTGTCACCTGTATCTTTTTTTTAAGAGGATGGATTGCAAACAAAGCACCATACAATGGAACAGATTTCACGTCATCACCAAGGCCTTATTACTCACTGTGCACTGTCACCGAAATACAAACAGACAACCACACCATAGGCCCACACTATCAAGAATAAACAATTAATTTTAAATCCCTACTAAAAATGCACCAATAAAACACTTCAATCAACAACAAAATGAGAGAAGAAATATGTTCTAAAAATAGACTATAACTATACTCTTGGGTACTGAACTGGATGTATTAGTTGTGACACGATGCGAGATGGTTGTTCCACGAGGAGTTACAAGTCACCAGTGATATGATTTGATCCGGAAACATAATGTACGTGTCACCCAAAGAACCATTCAGCCGACGGCAGCTCCACGGTCCTCGAGATCATAATCCAAGTCTATTTAATTTCAGTACAAAGGAATAAATGCCCATAAAATATATTTGTCACAGGTATTCCTCAAAAATATGGTAACAATACTGAGTTGCGGATGGAAAATTCTTGATACAAATGTAGTGTTTATGACATCACCTTAGCCTTTGTATAATAGTACACTCCTTTGATGGTTTAAACCTTACATATAAATCTGAAAATTCAGTTCGTATTTGATGCCTGGAAATTAGAGGAAGATCATTCAATGTTGGCTGTTTTATGAACAACGCTATGGGGCTATATAACGACAGCTATATTCATTTTATATTACTCGATAATCTTTACTGATTTCAATTTAATTTGTTTGTATTGAATTGCATGAAAGTAACCTAAACGCGACATCTTGAAATGGAGGACAAATACCAGAAAAAGTAGTGTTGCAACAGTTATCAGTTATGAAAGAAGATAACTTAGATGATGCAAAGATAGAGTAGATTTAGTTTTCATTTCGCTGCATGTTAATAAGTACAATTAAATAGCTAAAAATAACAAAGTAACTTCATTAGAAAAACAACAGC
Organism: Potamilus streckersoni; assembly: GCA_016746295.1. NCBI lineage: Eukaryota > Metazoa > Mollusca > Bivalvia > Unionida > Unionidae > Potamilus > Potamilus streckersoni. Next base: position 109,092 of record JAEAOA010001352.1, read on the forward strand.
AGCAAAATATTTTCGTAAGTGGTTAATTATATCTGAGTTCTGCGGTCGGTGCTTGATAAAGACAAATATCATTGTTCAAGTTTGAAGATGTGATTACACTAGCTCAGCATGAGCATGTCAGCACTTTTCATTTGTAACATGTTCTATTTAACATACTGCTCTCTATTTGACTCTAGCATGTTCTATTTAACAAACTGCTCTCTATTTGACTCAAGCATGTTCTATTTAACAAACTGCTCTCTATTTGACTCTAGCATGTTCTATTTAACATACTGCTCTCTATTTGACTCTAGCATGTTCTATTTAACATACTGCTCTCTATTTGACTCTAGCATTTTCTATTTAACATACTGCTCTCTATTTGACTCTAGCATGTTCTATTTAACATACTGCTCTCTATTTGACTCTAGCATGTTCTATTTAACATACTGCTCTCTATTTGACTCTAGCATGTTCTATTTAACATACTGCTCTCTATTTGACTCTAGCATGTTCTATTTAACATACTGCTCTCTATTTGACTCTAGCATTTTCTATTTAACATACTGCTCTCTATTTGACTCTAGCATGTTCTATTTAACATACTGCTCTCTATTTGACTCTAGCATGTTCTATTTAACATACTGCTCTCTATTTGACTCTAGCATGTTCTATTTAACATACTGCTCTCTATTTGACTCTAGCATGTTCTATTTAACATACTGCTCTCTATTTGACTCAAGCATGTTCTATTTAACAAACTGCTCTCTATTTGACTCAAGCATGTTCTATTTAACAAACTGCTCTCTATTTGACACTAACATGTTCTATTTAACATAATGCTCTCTATTTGACACTGCTAATTGGGTTCTCTAGAGAGTAGTTGTGCCACTTGGGTAATGAGCAACCATTAGAATAGAAAATTAGTTTACGGATTACTTGCAAATATTGTTCAGTTGTGTTGAGCGATGATATTATTTTTCTCTAATTTCTAGAAATCAGAGGTAACATTTATATGATTTATTTAGGATGGATAAGTTGTTTCGGAAAATTACTTTATGATGTTAAATCATTTATCTGGTGAATACACTAAGTTTGATGTCATTAGTTTCATTGTGGATAGTTGGGTGACTATTCAGACTTATTGAAAGATAGAATTAAAGAAAACGATTTCGACTTGACTGAGGTTAACAGCGAAAAGATTTCAATAGACGTCACTGAGATCCAACAATAATAGCATGCGATTTCCATATTGTGTACAATTTATTTTATTTCATTTTATTTTATTTAGTACTCGTGCTTCATTAAAGTGCAGTGATAATTGTTCAGTTTGTTATTAGGTCGTTAGGTTTGTAAATAAATAGGTAGGTAACACTATGCAGTGTTTAGGTATCCATTTAGTTACTGGCGTAACCGTTCTGGCTGTTTTGCAACTTCAACAATTTGACCTCTTATATCAATAATTTTCACAAATGTAAACCTGCTTAATGGAATATACCAAGCAACCATACCAAGAAATTTTCAACAGGAGCGACTTGGATTGATCCTAATCTTTCCCAGCCAGCAAGGAACAAGTACTCATTCAATAACAGTAGGGATATAACGAAATTATGCTCCGCGCAAGAGCCCTCGTACCTCCACGCATATTATCTGTAACAAGCTGTTCTCTGTTCGGCACGCTAATATGACATACTCCACTAAGCGTTTGCCAAACAGCGAAACAGCAACAAACAGAGCAATATTCTTTAAGTGCTCTCCCATTGTGAATGAACTTTTCGCAAATATTTTGATATTCTACTGAGTGAAAAAAGCGTGCTTCCTTTAATCTAATACAAATCAAATATAACATCAAGCACGATTGATCAATTGGAGAAGGTGCCTCGGGAAAATTAACTTTTGGAAAGGCGACCTTTGAGTAGACTTTAAAATTCGTCTTTACGCAGTTTGCTAGGTCTTAAATAATTAAATGATCATGCACAATGACAAAAAAGTGCGACCGTATATCCATGTGAGGATTATAAAGAAACTTTTCAGTATAATCTATCGTGTGCCTGAGATTAGACTTGAACGCACCCTTGCTCATCTTAATTACAGGCAAATATTAACGATCACAGGCCCTATCTTGTACAAAATTGTAATATTATTATAGTCATAAACAAAATTATATATATATATATATATATATATATATATATATATATATATATATATATATATATATATATATATATATATATATATATATATATATATATATATATACCATACAATGTTTAATTAGACTAAAACGTTCGTTTCTAAATGAAAATGTACTCGGCAATCTCCGTGAACTGTAATTTCCGCGTGAAAAGGACGGATATAACGTACATTTATTCATTCAATGCAACCTAGCTATGAATGCGTTGAATTTTCCAGCGTAAATGTCAATGTTATACACCTTAACGATTGTAGTTTTCTACACAAAATATGGCGCACTATGTTGCATATTGATGCAACCAAAAGAGTGACGATGGGACAAAAGGGTGTTTTATTTTTCAAAAAAAACCCTGTTTATCGGAAAAAGTGGATTGAAGCTATGGGGTCCAATAGAGTTAGAGATAGTAAAGCTGTATCGTTTATAAAAGCTGCAACATCTCGCCTGTGCATACGGCATTTTGAGGATAGTTGCTTGTACACCCTCCTTCCGTGACAAAATCAATTAGTGCTCAAATGAAATTAAATTTGTTAAAGATGGCAGTGCCTAAAATCTTCCCAAAGACTGTGGAATATAAGAAGGAAACCTTTCCGTCATCAGAGAAGTTTGGACCTCCTAAGTACCGTAGAAAGTTTTATGGTGCATATAAAAAGATGGGCAGAATAAGCGCAAGTAAAATATATCAAATAAAGATTACAGTACAGTAATGATAATAATATTACTGCAGATGTAAGACACTAATGTTTTAATAATCATAAGTACTTCTTGAAAGTGTAACGTGTAGATCTGGAACAAACGATTTAGCATTATTATAACGAATATGAACTCGAAAGGGTTTAAAACAAAAGAAATATGAGATATTAGTGTATAACGTTTATCACAAAAGCATGTGTTCAAATCTATCTCTATCTATCTATCTATCTATCTATCTATCTATCTATCTATCTATCTATCTATCTATCTATCTATCTATCTATCTATCTATCTATCTATCTATCTATCTATCCACGTACACACAAGCACAGTGGTAAGTAATATTGAATCAGCTTATTTAAAAGTGACAATATGTCTGATGCAGTTTTTCTGCAGAAATCGAAGTTTTCATCGGTTGTACATCTAGGCCTGTGAGAAAGTTTCAGACTAAATTTTAATAAACAAATTTTTTATTGAATTATAATAGTTTTTACTACCAAAACTGCAGATGTAAACTTATCCCATTTGATTTAAATAATTACTGAAGTCAGTTTTCATAGAGTACTCAATAAACTGGACTCAATTGGTATGACAGCATTGCCAGAGATGAAATCCGTTGCATGTGGACCAGATGAACCAATATACATTCTTGACAAAAGTTCACAGTTTCCAGACCCTGATATCCATGTAGTGGTAGAAGAGGAGGAAACTTTCTTTGATGCAGAGGAATGGAGAGGCAGAGGAATGGAGAGAGTCGACAGTAAAAAAACTCATCCAGACTGGGAACCAGACGATGGAGACTTTGCTGCTATTGATCATGAGGAGAAGAACAAATATAGTATGTGATAAAGTAACATGTAGTTTTTGAAACAAAATGTTGCTAAAAAAAGCCTGGTAATTTTGAACAAGTTACATTTAAAATCAGAGAAAAGTTGGCATGTAAATAACTATTACGTGGATAAAGATTATTAACAAAATTATGTTCTAAAGGATTAGGAAGTTCGGTAATCTATATTATTGCATAAAAGCAGAAGGTAGCTGACTGTTTTTCTTCAGTGATGAAACACTTAAAGAGGAGACAGAAAGCGAAATATATTGTGTATGAAAGATGCTTAAGGCAACTATTACTTTTGTGCTTTGCGTGTGATATTACTTATCGTATCACGAAGACGAAATTAATGAGAACAATGGTTGTGTTAGAGACAGTGTGCGATCAAGCCGTGTTTTAACAGACATCGAAACTAAAATTATTTGGTTCTTATGAAAAGGCATGAAAACTGTAATACTGCTATTTACCTAAGAGACGCGAAATCTGACATTTGTTCAGTGTAGTGAATTATATATCAAGATATCAAGACATCAAGTTTATTTCTATTGGAAAATACACTAATTGACCAAGCAGCACATAACGAAGCCTTGTGTGTGTGTGTGTGTGTATATATATATATATATATATATATATATATATATATATATATATATATATATATATACCGACATTTTTGTGGAACAGTAAGTTATCAGTTGTGTGAGTACAACGATATGATACGATACGATAGTCCAATACAAGCCTAGTATCCAAGCATAGACACTAGACAATGATGTGCGCGTTATTATACAATAGGAAATATCATAGTACATGTACATTAAAATTAACTTCTAATTTTAAGATATTCAGTAAGTCATGAAGACTGAGAATTAATTACATGGTACACTTCGGACTTCGGTCGCACATAAAATTTTCAATGGAATATTACAGGTGTACACCTTCATGAATGCTATGAATCTAAAATTATTAGTTCACTTAGTTACAAGTTCCTTAAAATTACGCCATGTCATCTTTGGGCAATTTTCTGAACATGAAAATATATAATCCAAGTTCAAATTATTATTACCACTCTCTTGTTGGATATATTGTGATACACTATGTTCATTTTTGTACACCCTTTCCACATATTCGCTTTAACCTCTAGGTCGTATTTCCGTCAAATATGCATTTACGTTGCCTTTGTAATCCTTGGCTTCCACCCTTGAGTCCTTGAGCAGAGTCCAAAATGAAAATTATAAAATTTAAATTGCAATGATTCTTATTTATATTTGCTAACGAAACTTTGTATAGGCATTGAATGGGAGTGATTACCGTGATGAGAGAGAGAGAGAGAGAGAGAGAGAGAGAGAGAGAGAGAGAGGGGGGGTGTCATTTCCTAAGATAAATTCCAGCTGTATTTGTCAGCAACTGGAAGTATTTACACATTCAAAGAAAATTTTATCCTTTCTGTGAAGTTGTCGTTTTTCTGACCTTGATGGTTATACGATCTTTTGCTGATTTCTTGAAGAAAGTATACATATAACGAGGATTTGTGTGTATGCCTATCACACCATCATTGTAATCTTGATTATACCTCACCAAGGAATTATTTAGGCTGAAGCAAATGTACTAGTAAATATTATTGATCTATTGATAATATTATTGGAAGATAAAGCCTTCCAAATAAAATAAACATGTACTTCTACAAGATACAAATTAATCGTCAAATCTATTAACAGTTAAAAGAAAGTTATATAAAGTCGAAGATTCAGAGAGAACAGATACAGTCCTTAAACTATCGCGATTATATATATATATATATATATATATATATATATATATATATATATATATATATATATATATATATATATTCACTAAGTTTCAAAAAAACCTGCAATAGAACGATTTGTTGTTTCATGCTATAAATTCGGTCATCTTCTTTAAGTAAAGTCGTTGTAGTAGTAGTAGTAGTAGTAGTAGTAGTAATAGTAGTAGTAGTAGTAGTAGTAGTAGTAGTAGTATATGACCTGCTTATGTTCTAAATGATTGTTAACTCAAACCTGCCGTACTGAACGTGAACTAGGTGCGCTAAACTATTTGAAGTTCTAGATCTCTTGACCTTTATAAAGCAATTAGGGATCATAAAGCGGTCAGTTAAGCAACTGGAATTGGTCCTGAAAGCAGTGCTGAATAGCAGTTTGGATGTAATATAGTCAACGCAATTTAAGCATTGAGATTGCAAAAGACTTCCACCCACGGTAAGACCTCCACTTGTAACAGTCAGTAGCCATAAAGTTGATATAAAATCGTTACTTTGTGAATGTTGAATACGTCCCTTTTAGTACAATTTTGTAGTATTTTTATTGACTATAATGACATATCCGTGTTTAATAACATTAAAAAACGGATTCGTTTGGAAAGTAACGACTGCTATTCAGTAGAAGACAATCTGCATTGCTAACTAGATTTCTGATTAAACGGACGATATAATTCGATTACGGATCGATTACATTTAGTTGGATAATCATCTTGCACGTCGGTTTTATTGTAATGCACTGTATAATGTATGACAGATTTTATCTTTTTCGATCAAGTAATGTTTCTCAAATAAAAACCGGTTCATTCCATTTTGGAAAAAAAAATATTTTTCGTCGAGATAAGCAATGGAATTAACTAGCACTATATCTAGCAAAGGAAAAAAATCAACATCTATTTATATTTAGGATCACTCGTTTTCTTTGTCTAGATATAGATCAACCTATTTAGCATTTTATTTCCAATTCTTCTTCGTTTCATTGATTTTATGCTTTATTCCTATTTAGTATAACCTATTTTATTGGTTCTTTCATATATATATATATATATATATATATATATATATATATATATATATATATATATATATATATATATATATATATATATATTGGTAATCATTGACTTATCTTACGAATATGCAAAAGTTCAACAGGTGTTACGAATTTAGTTATGCATAAACAAAATTACCATGTTTGATTGGTAGTAATACTTCGAACTAAATGAAGCCCTGAAGTGTATAATGAGCAGCAAGCGGTCTTCCGCTATAGTGCATCTCATGGACTTGGAGGTTTTATGCCCTAGCATTGGTGTGTAGTCATGGCTACAAGCACGAATAGATATAAAGACAACTTTTTCATAATTAACAATGATATTTAGTTCAAAGTTGTAGCTTTTTTTCCATGCGCTGATACTGTCACGTCCCATGTTTGTTCCTACAGGCATACTAATACAAATATATACAATACTTTAGGTAAAACATACTTACCAACAATGTAGCAGTGTGGTCTGAACATTGTTACATCGCACATGCATAATTGTGGTGTTATTGTGCACATTATTATGAATATTTGTCAACAGTGTTACATCTCACAGCAAATATAGTGGTGTTATTGTCCACATTATTATGTCTCAAACAATAAAGTGGCATTATTATGTATATTATTATAAAATTATTATATATGACATACGTATAGTGATGTTATTGTGTAGATCGTCATGGATAATTGCTCAGATAGTCATTCGATGCAGAGTGAAAACCATGGCGAATAAAGGTATTATTAAATACGCAAGATAAAAATAATAACTATTGATAAATTTCAGATTTTTATTTTCTAAATAAACCGTAGATCTTAATTATTCAATAGTTCACGTGATATAGCTTTTTTGAAGATAGTTGGTTTGATTTGGCGTTTGACGAATTAAAGAAGCCGCACATAGGTTATGTAACGCCGAATCAATTAGAGTTCCGTTCCTTTTCTAAAAGCACCCCACAACAGCCGATAAGGGCTGATTATATGGTTAAGAATCAAACCTTCAACCTTCTGGTCTTGCGTCTAATGCCTTAACCCAGGCGTTACAAACACTTCTTTCGCGGGCATCAGGTTGCCCGCAAAAACCATATGAGTCTTCCGCAGGCCTGTTCTAAAAATAGCACAACTCAGCTGCTTATAATATTGCATTTTATTATGTTGTTATTCTTTTATTAATCACACTTGCATTTATATATTTTTTAAAAAATTACAATATCTTTAAAATTTGTTTCTAATACATGAAGTTTAGATTAGTTTAGGTGAACTCTGACGTATTCCAGTTCGAAGGTCAGTGTTATGCGTGTGACAATACAGTGCTCGTGGTGAGTAAGCTAGCGGGCGCAGCAAAGATTGGAGATGAACGCAGTTTCTTACCCCAAAAACATGGCAGAAAAAGAAAAAAAAACTTCTCACTTTCACAACGAATGAAAATCGGTGTTCTTTTTTACGACTGAGAAAGAAACCTGCGTGTGTCTTATATGTGGAGCGACTGTGGCAACGGCAAAGCGGCACAATGTGGAGAGACACTTTACTGTAAATCACAAAAGCTACTACCCACTGGAAGCGCACTACGGGCAGAAAAAGCCCGTGAGCTAAAGACAGGTTTGGGTAAGCAACAGGATTTTTTCACAAGGCCGGCAAAACTAAACCGAAGCCTCTTTTAGAGCTACGCATTTCCTTCCTGATCAAGAAGAACGCATTTTCAGACGGGGATGTCAAAGAAGCAATGATGATACTTGCTAACAGTGTACTTAAAGACGATAAATATGGAACTGATGTAATCGCCTCTCTCTCTCTCTCTCTCTCTCTCTCTCTCTCTCTCTCTCTCTCTCTCTCTCTCTCTCTCTCTCTCTCTCTCTCTCTCTCTCTCTCTCTCTCTCTCTCTCTCTCTCTCTCTCTCTCAACTGGTAAGCTTTGTCCAGTAACTTGGTCGATCAGCTGGACCGGGATCTGGCGAGGTGCAGGTGGTTTAGCATCCAGTGCGACGAGTTCGTAGACAGAACTAGTACAAAGCAGATGATGGTTTTCATAGGGATGGTATATGAAGATTTCTCCACAAGAGAAGAACTCCTGACGTTACTGTCCATAAAGACAACTACGATGGGAGTTGACATTTATAACACAGTGAAGGATTTTTTTTTTCGTGCAGAAAAAGGTACCATTAGAAAAGCTGGTAGCGGTGACCACAGACCACAGACCACGTTTCATCGCTTACTGTAAAGGTGACCCAGACATCAAATAAATTTATGCATTACCACTACATCATTCACTAACAGGCATTGTGTGCCAGATTGATCGGCATTGTGCACGTGATGACTCCCGTTGTGAAAATCATAAACCATATCCGTTCCAAAGAATAACAGCACAAGATATTCAAAGTGCTATTGGAGAAGATGGCAGCAGAATATGGTGACCTGCTACTACACACAGAAATCAGGTGACTCAGCAGAGGACAAGTTTTCTTTCATTTTTTTTTTCTTTCTTCACTTTTGGATGAAATGAAAGAATTGATACAGTCCAAAAGCGAAGACGTCTCAATGCTGGAGGACACAGAGTGGACACTTGACCTTGCATTTTTTGACGGACGTTACTGGGAAACTAAACCACTTGAATTGGGAGCTGCAAAGTAAAAGCATGACTGTTGTTAATATGATAAATGCTTTAAATGCATTTAAAGCCAAAATTAACATCTTCTCTTTTGATATACAGAGAAAAAAGGTGCTGTAATTTCCCTCTGTGCAGTCAATGCTGAAATTCAATGTTTCTGCATCTGAAACATTTGACAAAGTTGCAGAAAAGTACCGTGATGTAATAAACAGACTTGGGCGGAAGGTTGAGAATAGGTTATGTGATCATTATCATTCATTTCCAATCATTTCATGAATGTGGACACAACAAGCTTTGCTGAGCAACTAAGAACAACGTTCAACTGGGATGCTGGAGAGGTGGAGATTGAAATCATAACATTGCAAAATGAGCTCCACCTCAAAGCTAACCAGGCTGCACACAAATTTTGATGCCTTATTGACACAGAGAAAAACGGTGGTGTGTGTACAGCAGCTATGAATGTTGCCAGTCTGTTTGGTTCTACATATCTATGTGAATCAGCATTTTCTGACAAGAACTTGATCAAGAACAAACACAGAACACGCCTCATTGATGCACATCTGAAAGAGTTACTCACAGTTGCAGTGTCAAGTTGCACACCAGATTATAATACAATGGTAAACATCATGCAATGCCAGTCTTCCCACTAACAAAGAAAATGATACAAGATGTCAGTGGTAACATGTCAGTGCCATGGAAAAGTTTAATTAAAATATTAAAGAATTGTTCAATTTAAAATGTGTGTTCATGATATATAACATTTATTATTTTGCTGTTACAGCCTATTTGGTCATTAGTTCAAAATGTTACAAGATTTACTTTCAAATATTTGATTTTTATTACTACATCACAGATATTACAATGTACATAATTGATAATTTTTTAAACATGGTGCAACATAGTTTATGATTTGTTTAAAAGGTTTGTCAGTGGCTATTGAAAATGAGATATTTTTCCTAAGAAATGTAATGTAAGCGACCATTCGAAAATTTAACAATTACTGAGATAAATAGCAATAAAGTGCTGAATATTGATATCTGTGTCCAACCTTGTCATTGTTGTTAATTATTGTGAGAAATCATTAACGTGAACAGAGTCTTCGCATTATTAATAATGTATCAAGGCAAACTAAGCAAATTTGTTATTTCAGAAGTGTGTATTAAACTGGTAGCCCTTCGTTTGACTCAGTACATATAAATAACGCTCAGTATCAAACTGGTAGCCCTTCGTATGACTCAGTACATATAAATAGCTCTCAGTATCAGACTGGTAGACCTTCGTATGACTCAGTACCCATAAATAGCTCTCAGTATCAAACTGGTAGCCCTTCGTATGACTCAGTTCCCATTAATAGCTCTCAGTATCAAAATGGTTGATGACCCCTGCCTTTAACCACGAGCCACTAATTATTTCACTTCCAGGTAAGGTCGCTATTCACAATTTTTTTACGATTGATTTAAGTATATGATATACAATCTGTTATTAGTGTTTCCAAGAACTCCTTAACTATCTCAAGAGTATAAAAGCACCACATAGATTTCTTTTTACCTATAAAGGTTTTTCTTAATCAGTACACATAAATTAGAAGCAGTTACGGGCCTTATGCTCAATTTTTAAAGTCATAATAGCTTAAGCATGGTACTTCTCACGGTAAACATATGCAAACACAATGCTATTAAAATAGAGTCACTTCAAATTTCTAAGTGCTCATGATCAAACCTATCAGTACAGATACATCTTGGGTGGCAGCTTATGTGCAGAGAAAACGATATGAATCGCGGCACTGGACCTACGTGTGCTTAAAACATGTGCTTCCTATTCCGCAGCAAAGTGTCAGGCGCTAAATTCAGTAATGAGTGTTCCAAACTCAAGACTGTTAAGGGAATGAAATTATATTAATAAAACAATGCCCGTATTTTGTCAGTTACAAATAAGATAATATCTCGATATATTATTTTCTATTAAAATATAACTTTCGTTATCATCAATTCTGGCCAGCCAAATATATGTACTTATTTTATCTTCACTCACCCATTCTATACCGGTTCTTATTTTTCTGTGTGTGTGTGTGTGTGTGTGTGTGTGTGTGTGTGTGTGTGTGTGTGTGTGATTGGCATTTTCCACATAGCTTTACCAATTTTTCAGTCATATCGATGTATTCAGTATGTCAGTTTATAGTGCTGTTAAGCACCATACCGCAGACATGTAAAATGATCTCAACACCAAATTCATATTATTCTGGCACCAAACCGACCAGCCTTAACACTAACTTCTTAATGCTGAGCGAGACAGCTGTTAGTACCATTTTCATAAATCTTTGGTATGCTTGGGCCGAGGCCTCCCGCATCCGCGGAGGAGTCTTAAACCATTAGGCCACCGGAGCGGTCAAATTATATATATATATATATATATATATATATATATATATATATATATATATATATATATATATATATATATATATATAATTTGTACTGTTAGTCGTATAAACATAATACTTTTTAGCTGTGTCAATACATACAGTATTGGACCATTGTATAAATTCTTTTTCTGTAATATCTACCAAGTTTATCAACGATAAATTCAGGCCTGCTGTTCCTGTCCATTTGATTGACCAAATTCCATCAATCTTATTTTCAATAATCTGTTTCCATAGAGGCCTATACTTGATCTGGTCCGTTTTATTCCCTTCCTAGAAGCACTCGACAATTATTTCATAGCAATTGCAAACCATTCTCCATGTAGTTTTAAACCGAAGCAAATTCATTCTCGTTTTTTTTTTAATTGTTAAAAGAGGTAGCTAAGTTTGATGTACAGCATTGTATACCACGCATAAATGTGTTTACCGTCTACTTATTCTAAGGATAAACAAATGTTACCTAGCACTTAGAATTAGAACATTACATTGACGAAGTCTGGCGCGATTTTAGCCGATTCTAAGTAGTTCAAATAAACTGCGAAAATATAATAAGTAATCAAGAATTAATACTAAGCCCAAAATTATCATTCCCTCTCGGCACTATTCAGTTAGACGGACTGAAGTTTTGACTTTGTTAGTTGAATAGTTATTGCCCTGTCCGAAATTTTAAGCAAAATGAAAGTGTTAGTTATCAGAAGCATGTATAGTTTACCCTTGTGAAACGGAAAAGTATCTAATATCGGCATTAATTAGGTTTCTCGCATTAATCGAACAACGTTATCATCGTTATGAATGATATAAAGTTATTGTTTCGACTTAACTTGTTTCTATGTTGGTTTAAATAAAATCTGATATCGATTATTTTTGGATGAAATAACTGAATAAAGTTGTATTCGGGATATATTCAATTTCATTTGTTTTCTATTTTTTTTCCTTGACTAAGTCTGCGATATAGAATAGACACGATGCATTCTCCAGTAGATCATGCGATTAATGGATTCATCAGCCGAAGTGGCTCAGTGGTAACCATGCTGGCCTCGTGACCGAAATGGAGCGGACTTGAATCATAATTAAATCAACTGGGGTCAGCTCCCGTGGTGTTTAATTGAGCAAGGCACTTTACTCCTCCGCACTAAATAACCAACTTGTGTTGTTGCGCTGTAGAACACCAAAACCAGTCAGAGAACTGGATGTAAAGTCTGACATTTTTTTGCCGACATGAGACATTTACACTGGATGATTAGAATCCTTAACAAATGTACAAAGTATTTTAAATAAAATGTTAAAGTGAAATTAACGAGAAATTTTTGCCACAACTGCTATTACAAAACACAAGTGGATGATTAAAATAAAGAAACAGAGGGACAGGTAAAATATGTTTTACATGTTTTACAATATAGACGATTAATGTATATGTAAGAATCATTTTTTGTTAACAAATCTAGTGTAAACTTCCTATCCCCATATATTCACATCAAAAACAGACAAGAAAAAATTTACAGGAATTGTCAAAGAAATATGTTCCAATTACATTTTTAATTTTAATTTACCTTGTATGATCCTATTTTTCACAATATTTATATTGTGGGCATAAACCTCTCCATGGTGTGTGTTTGATATATATTAGCCTGTATATGTTTATAATAAATATTTAAAAACAATTTCTAAACTTTCATTAATTGTATTACTTCTCGTCCTACATTGTGTTTTCATAAACACCAGATTGATGACTTCATTCCATTTACAATTTAGTACTTGCCAGAATAGTTTGTATCCAACTCAATAATACTAAACTCAGGTTGCATAACACTTTACTACTTTTCAGAAACTATGAAAGGTACTTCTACCGATAACAGGAGAATGTTCCCATCCCCACCCCAGGGAAATCTCTGAATAACTGAAGCCAATAACTTTCTAATGTAAATAATTTTGTTCGTAAAATTTATATTGTTCAACTACGGCGGAAATATTGTGAACGTGTTGCTGCTGAACTTCAAATGTCGAATTGTCGGCATTCAAGTTGACCGATCAGTTGCTTAATTGAAATGACACACACACTTTGGCTCCCTAATCCGCACACAAATGACAAATTAATATCTGTTGCATCTAAAAATATCGGACTTTTCGTGTGAAATGTTTTTTATGTCCGCCAGCTGGCAGGACGTATGATAATCGTAGATTGTTCTTCCAGGATAATGAAACACTGTTAATGGCGAACGCTCAAAAGGCAACACGACTTTCTGCTCAACACTGATCAATAGCTGTCTCGGTGTATAAAAGGAGTAATCCTTACATTATATGCTCTACTTTTGACTGGGCCAACTATCTGTCGGCAGTGCTACCTGCTTTTGGAAACATAACTCTAGAGTCACTCCTATCAATGATAATAGCTGAGGTATTCGGAATTTTAAGAGACGGTTATTGATATGAAGACTATTCTGAATCTGTGTACCGGATTGAACCACTCTGGATGAGTGACATGTGCGGCGTGTTATTCAAGGAGAAGAACCAGGTGTTAGTTAAGAAGTCAAAAAGCTAATTAGTTTTACGATGGTTCAAATAGAGTCATATTTATCGGCTTAAGCGTTAACGTAGGCTTCATTCGTTCGGATTCGTTTGGATATAACGGCACTGGAATGATACTATTAATTTCTTATTGTTACGGAATTTCGGCTGTTTGTTCAGTATTGTGGAATGCATAATTTATTAAGGGTTGTATCAATATTTGGTGCCCTCGACAGAATTAACGGAATGAACCAATTATCCTGCTGGATTACGATTCACTGGATTATGGTTCCCCTTGTTCCCAAGAAGCATGAGGAATTTCCGAGACCAAGTTGACACTGTTTTTCAAGAGGAATTCCTCTATACTATATACAAGTTATTGGTTTTCCTCTATGTTTCCACAGTCGGAAACAACAAAGGTAAGTTGTTTTGATATTTGTCTCTAAAATGTACTTATAAGTCAGTGAAAAGAGTGATCATCCTTATTTTAAGCACTTTTCTTAAACCATACTAGCTTTCACATCATGGTTGGTGTAATCATTAGAAAATACAAACTAAAATACAGCCCAAGTATGTGATACAGCATGTATATATATATATATATATATATATATATATATATATATATATATATATATATATATATATATATATATATATACACATACAACCAGCTCGTATAGACTAGTTGCGGAAACTGAAAACGGTGTATAATTCCCTAAAAGTTTACAAGCCAAAGCGACATCTATTTTTACTTTCTCTACATTTATGTAACGCAGATTATATCCCGGATATTTGATTCTATACCGGTTATTCTTATAGTAAAAATTGAAGGATAATAAGAAGATTTAGAAAATGTTAAATTTTACTAGTGCATAGTTTCATTTCCTAGTCTTCTTGGTTTAGACCGCTTGGTTTCAATGTTCTAAGGCGGCGTATCCAGTATGATTCCTTTTCCTTCCTGGTTCCGGAAATCCAGCTGTGGTTGTTAGCAATAGCGATAAGTATTATATCACTGAAAGTGTGGCCAGGGGATATCCGGGATATAATCTGCGTATAGTTTTAACACATGTGGGGACAGCCATGTAGAGGTTTACAAACACAACGTTTTTGTGTTTATTTGTTTGTCGTATATATGTTTAGTATTTGCCTTTAAAAAAGACTCATTAAGAGTCGAAAGCGCTTAGGCTAGTTAGTTACTAGTTTCGTAATGTTCGTCGTCAGTTTATTGCATCTATTTTAATCAATCCCTGACACACGTGATCCCTTGGTGGATCCAGTACGCTTGAAAGGGTTGTTATTCTTCATATGATTTGTATTCTTTATATATATATATATATATATATATATATATATATATATATATATATATATATATATATATATATATATATATATGCAATGTTTTAATTACTTGATCTATTTTAACAGCTACTCTTTAGTGATCCAATAAGCTACAGATCCATCAATGAATATATTTATAAAAACACAAGTTTTATATCGCATTGCGTAGATAACCAAAACTGAAAGCAATAGACTGCCCTGTTACAATTCATGAACATGTAGCTTAGAATTAGAAAACAAAAGCCGTTGTTTATTATGCAAGTTCAGAATATATTTTTTTAATGGAAGATTTTCAAACTGCAGTTTATTAACCCGTAATCATATAACTGGTTCCTCCCTTTGTAATGACATTAAGGGGTCTTAAATTGCTTTTCACTTTGACACTTTCATCCAGTCACTAAATTAATTTGGTATTATTTTAATGGTTCATCGGATCCATTTTAGGCTTCTTTACCTTGTTATAGATTCCGTATTGTTTCAAGATAGTACAAAACAATAATTTTAGAGACAGCTAGATGTATTCTTAGTTTTTATTTGAACATTATAAACGAGATTGACTTGTGTAAATACATTGCGTATACTCATTTATATATAGCTGAATAGCTACTACTCTCCTCTCTCTCTCTCTCTCTCTCTCTCTCTCTCTCTCTCTCTCTCTCTCTCTCTCTCTCTCTCTCTCTCTCTCTCTCTCTCCATTGCAATTTATCTTGATTGCAATATAAATAGTTTCAAACAATGTATATGTTATTGCGACAATGCTTTCACTTTCTGTTTGGGGCTTCTATTATCGCATACCCTTATGATATAGAGAAAGAATATTATCATACAGGTTAGAGAATTTGTAAATGACGCCCATTGCCTTGACATTAGACACCAACCCTATACATATACCTAGTTGCTATGTCAGGTGCATATTTGTAGCGTTTCAGTTCTCTTTTCATTTTTTCATTATATGTGTGATACTGAAATAAAAAACAAGTACGAATGTTTGTTTTCTGGAAGTGTCAACCTCTTGAAAAAAGAAATGGTATTCGTATATTTAAACACAATGTCACATTCACTACATAAGGTGGAGGTGGTATATTCGCTACCGGAATATAGCTTCAACCTATCACCTCCTTAACTATAGGCGATTGGTCTACCAATACGGACTATCTGAACAAATGAGCCAGGCCTATGATATATTTCCCATACTTTTCTTAGACAAACCTTCCTTTTCTCTTGATCCAAAATTAAAAATTGACGAAATAAAAATATGCAAGAAAGTATTTATACTTTTCAAAGAAATAACTGTTTGGGAAAGTGGAACCAGTTACTATGCAGATTCTTCTTTGTCAACAGATTATATGAAACTATATACACAAGCCAATATATTTTCATAGTATCTCAACAGCATTGCAGATATACTGAAGGACTGTTATATATTATGTGACCGGACAGTGGGTCTAAATGTATTCATCTACCAAGTTGGAGGTAAAGCGTAATATTGATCCTGGCAGCTATAGGACTATTTCATAGTACATGTTTTGTACAAACTATTTGAAATATGCGTATATAATAGATTTAATACAAAACGAAAATGCAAAACGTTCTAAATATTCACCAGCAGTGGACTCAGAAGGATTTACTTGCATCATTTTGCTATCATAAAGCTACGTGGAATTAGAATCAAAAGTCTCTGATGCATTTTTGGGCATAAGGTAAGAGTTTGAAACCGTATGGCCTTAGGGACACTTATTTATCACTTTAACTATAAATGACACTAACTCTATACGAGACAGAAAAGGTGTTCGCTAAGGTGTTGTTCTTCCTACCCTTCTCTACATGGTATACATCAGTTATATGTTTAAGTTTCTAAAAGATTCCAAATCAGAAATAACCGCATGATCAATTCGTTCTCAAAAACATTTGTTAGCCTTGCGTATCATCACTCCTATCCTCATTTACAAGCAATGCTTAATATCAATCACATATATAGTGTAACACGGGGTTTTCAAGGCAATAACAGTTGCCTCGTTCATTTCAAATGGAACACACAGACGAATGACTGCAATTTAATTATTCCGTTTTTCCTAGCAACCGA
Organism: Potamilus streckersoni; assembly: GCA_016746295.1. Taxonomy (NCBI): domain Eukaryota; kingdom Metazoa; phylum Mollusca; class Bivalvia; order Unionida; family Unionidae; genus Potamilus; species Potamilus streckersoni. Next base: position 126,576 of record JAEAOA010001352.1, read on the forward strand.
ACGTAGATTTATCTATGAGAACTAACTACGTAGCAAAAAATCGAAAAGGTATATTCAAAGGAAAAAAACACTATATTTCTCTATAGAGGTTGGGAAATCGGAAGAAAAAAATTAGACCCTTTAGCCAATATAGGACAATATAAAAAAAATATAATTATTCCAACAGCTTTATATGGGTTACTTGCGAAGTGTGGTAAAAATTTGATCGAAAGACTTGAAACATTAAACGTATTTCAACATCAGTGTGTAAAACATGTTTAATAATTTTCCCATAAACCAAAGCGGAAGAATGCTTGGAATGAGCAGAATGGTCTCTGCAAGTGATAAAAGAAAGATCAGCTTCCTTTGCAAATTACGTCATTTGCCTTAGAATACATTGTCTTAAAGAGTATTTTTAATGAAAATGTATACATTTCTTGGTAAAAATGACCACATAAAAATGGGTTATTCCAGGCATATATATATATATATATATATATATATATATATATATATATATATATATATATATATATATATATATATATATATATATATATGTGTGTGTGTGTGTGTGTGTGTGTGTGTGTGTATGTGAGTGTATGTATGTATATAATTCGTCACTAATATGACTCAAAACGAATTTATTTCTATCTTTGTGGAAAATAGGACATTTCTGGCTGAGAAGGAATGAATGAACATTTTATGAATAATGAATATTATAATAATTACTTCAAGCACATTTATGTCAAGGATTCGTCAATTTCAAGATTTAAAAATGTTCATTACTATATTAAACCCACCATTTGATTGGGTCCTGGATGGCCGTGTGGTCAAAACCGCTCACCTTCACCAATCACTGCCACTTCTCTCCTGTCCCCATGGGTCCCAGTCTCGGGCTCGGCCAAAGTGGGTATATGAGCAAACTTGCAAGTAGCTTCCCACGAAGTGGTCGTTCTTGCTGGTGTTTCTCCAGGTTCTACCTCTGCTGGTTGTCCTGGCTGCCACGTATAGCCTATTGCGTACTGAAAACTCCCATTAAACCCAAACTAACCCACCATTTTGTGGGAAATACCAAGGTCAAACAAAGAGTTCAAATTGGTACAAATGTTAGGTTCTCAACATAGCGATACTTCGTACAATGGTGTTAATATTGCTGAAATACTAATCTCGTGCACAAAACACAAAGAATGAGACATATATTTAGGCCGCTTATTATCAAAAAATTTGATATTGGTGCATATCTTGATGATAGATAAGAAGAAGAATTTATTCAGCACTTTCTGGGTAGCGAATTCTCCTACACGTAGGACTGAATGATCCAGAAGTCTACTTGAATATTGTTTATGTCAGCAGGAAGCATAGATGAATTTGCAACTAATAGAAAGTTTGTTTTGGTTTTCTTTTTCTTTTGATTCTCTTTGGTGGAGGGGAATTTGCTTTGATTTGTAAGGGTTATTTTAATTAATTTTCTTTTTAAATGTTTTTTTTTGTATTTGTTTGTATTTTTTTTTTTGTTCTGTACTTTGGTATTGTTTTCATAAATTTCAGGAAAGACTAACTAAAGAAACGATAATAAATGAATGTACTCAAAATTATTCACCAGGTTTCCTTCAACGATAAGATGACTTCACAGTATTGATTATATCGTTATATAACTGTCCATACTCTGGATGAAATATCTATCAGTTTTTAACTTTGTACGCTGTATTTTGTTCCTCTTTTAAATATTGACTTGCAGGCTAAATGAATGAATGGTTTATCTGTATATGGCGCCATCAGGATTAACATGATATTAAACACGTCAAAGTTCGTACGTATAATGAAAAAAAAATGACATTACAATTTGAATTTCAATGACTTATAATTTGATAGCGTTATTCGGTCGATATAAAATTATATATCCATAATAAACACGGGTGTCTTAGCATAGATTATAGCACAATTAGGTCAATGACGAAATATCAAGAGAGAGAGAGAGAGAGAGAGAGAGAGAGAGAGAGAGAGAGAGAGAGAGAGAGAGAGAGAGAGAGAGAGAGTTGCTTCGATTAGAGCCTCATAAATGTATGGACTGACGATTTTGTGTCCTCCTTTCTTTCAAACTGTAATATTTCGCAAATTTAATTAGGCCCCAAACCAGTGCTATCGTGTGTTATGTAAGAGTCATTCCGAATTTACTCTCGCGTAGTGTGCTTCTTCTGAATACATTGATCCACCATTACCTGCCTATAGAAAGAGACCGACATTATATTTCAGACTTCTCATGCAATATTGTAAAATTCATTATGAGTCTTAAGTATATGATACTTAAGGCGATAATTTTGAAAAACAAAATGATTCTAAATATTTTTTAAAAATTTTAATTTGTAGCTGAAGCTATCACCTCTTTGGGAAATTGTCAATTTTTTTCTTTCCTTTTAGTCCCATAGGAGAGCTCCGTTTAGCGTACAAAACTCACGACCGAAAGCGTGCGAGTTCATCTCTGGCCGTTTGATTACCTCGAGTATGATATTGCAGTGTGTTCTTGGGCAATCGACTTTAATTACCACAGTACTAATCAACTTACTTTGCGTTGCTGTGCCGTAAGAGACAGTACAAAATCTCAAGCGTCATTTTTGTTCCAATCTTCGCCAGGCATTCAGAATGTTATTTAATTAGGAAATAAATATGTTCGAGCTTAGTAAAATGAAGGGATTGTAGAATCAATAGCGCTTATTTCATGTAAACGTATGTAAAGAACAAACATTTAAATCCAAAACAAATTTGTTATTGTACCTCTCTACATATCGAAAAAAACCTAGATACTTAAAATCATTATTACATCGAAATATTGAGCATTTTCCCCATATGAAGCATTATTACATCGAAATATTGAGCATTTTCCTCATATGAAGCATTATTACAATATCGAAATATTCAGTGTTTCCTCATATGAAGCATTATTACAACATCGAAATACTGAGCATTTTCCTCATATGAAGCATTATTATAACATCGAAATATTGAGTATTTTCCTCATATGAAGCATTATTACAACATCGAAATACTGAGCATTTTCCTCATATGAAGCATTATTACAATATCGAAATGTTGAGCATTTTCCTCGTATGAAGCATTATTACAATATCGAAATATTGAGCATTTTCCTCATATGAAGCATTCCTCTATGTATTATATGGTTGATTTTTGAGATATTTATCGATCTTTTTCAATGCTAATCAATAAGAATCATTTGCATCCCTAATCTATGAACATGACATAGAAATCAAACTCGATCATTCACATAAAAATGTTCTGGGAAATATCTAAAAGATAAAGAATATATAGACAAATAATGTATTTATCTTTAAATAGTACCATGAAGCATTTGCTCACCATCCCACTCACCGTCCCACTCAACAAGATTTTTGGTTTTAACTTTAAAGCTTGATACTAATAGGTCGTTTACTTTAAAAACGTACGGCAAACGCATCATGATGATTGTGAATGATTAACCTATGATAAAGCGGGGAACATTCAAACGTTAGCTAAAGATTCAGTTAAAAATTGGATTTAATTCCCTAGTTCTTATGGTTGGCTTATACCAATACACAATGCAGTATAAATAATTACCTTTATAACTAATTACCTTTACTACATTGCAACTATTAATCGTGAGCCAGAGCTCTCAATTTACAAGACAACCCAACGCCTTACCACGAGAGGGCATATTGGTGTAGGGTCATGGTAAACAATAAATATGTATTCCAATTAGCTTGCGTGTTGTCGGCATGCACAACATCAAAGATCAACCGACCATAATATCTAACTACCCAAGTACATACCTACATGTGTTTTGCAGGGATTTTTAACTTCTAGTTCTTTAATCAATCGTTCTGTTAAAAAATATTTTTGGTCTCGAGATTAGAGATAAATGCGTCGGGTGTCATCATTCAAGTTTTGATGGACTACCTAATCCTTTAAACAGGTTTTCTAGAAGGTTGAGGATTACATTTAAAAGAACAACCTCACGCGTCAAATCAGGTATTTTAAATGATTTCGTGTTTTAAGATATTTGGCTGATTAAAAAACGACTTCTTCAATGATATTATTAGAATGGAATCAAACAATTACACGTCTGTCTATGTTTATCTGTGTGTTAGACTGAACATAACCTTTGTCAGAATGAAAGTCAATAAGAAATATGTTATAGTTATTGGCATATGAAAATATAATCGAGTAAGATGTAAAAAATGTTGTATTTTATAGTTATCTTCAGACCGCAAACAAGCATGACGTAAGACTGCAAACAAGCAAGACGTACCTATAGATCGCAAACAATCATGATGTAACTTTCAGACCGCAAACAAGCATGACATAACCTTCAGACTGCAAACAAGGAAGACGTACCTTTAGATCGCAAACAATCATGATGTAACTTCCAGACCGCAAACAAGCATGACGTAACCTTCAGACCGCAAACAAGCATGACGTAACCTTTAGATCGCAAACAAACATGACGAAACCTTCAGACCGCAGACAAGCATGACGTAACCTTCAGACTGCAAACAAGCAAGACGTAACCTTGAGAACGCAAACAATCATGATGTAACCTTCAGACCGCAAACAAACATGACGTAACCTTCAGACTGCAAACTGCAAGACATAATATTCAGACCTCAAACAAGCAACACGTTACTTTGCAAAAACCCCAGTTAATAGTTTCAGGAGAAACAAAGGTGCTGCATTGGGGTAAGTGAATTGATACTGCAAACCAAAAGGGAAAGAAATACAGTTAAGATAATATTAAAAACTTGTTTCTGTATCAACATTTTAGATATTTGCATCCTTATACTGTGCTTGTACATACACATCTCGTAAAAGCAAGTGTTGTGGGAGAGATATTGTGGATGATACATTACGACTTTTAATTGCTTTATTTCCGACTACCAATAACATACGCTCTTGACTTTTATTTGGGCTAAAGTAGTTAACTTTTAGGCAACATATGACAAGAACATGTCAGCAAATTGAAAGCAAAGGATTTCTGCAATGAAGGCACGCCAATGATCGACGCTAGGATAAACCTCCATGTACTCGTGTTATAGAGAATGCTGAATTTGGTATGAAGCTTATATTTGCATTCGTCAGAAGGGATGTAATGCCACATAAAACAAAACAAAAAAATGAAAAACAGTAAGGCAATATCCGTTATCAAATCCACAACTGTAATACTATACTTACTTGTCATGTTTCTCTTCTGAGTTTGAATAATTGACACTTTATTTTGTTTATGTTTTATTTTCTCCATATTTCTTGCAACAGGGTATTTATGAGAGAGTACAGCAGTCCTTCTGCATCACATTTGTACACAACTAAATACTCTCCATTTTGTAGATCAGCCTTTGAAGAACATATTTCATGTATTAGCGTCCTGTATATACCTTTTAAAGTTAAATGAGTATACACATATTTATCTTCCTCTCTTATATGTCTAGAGATCCGGGCATATTTTGTGAACGATTTTAATTAGCGATACTTGTACACTGCTAATTTTTTATATCCACTTTTTAGCTGCATTTTAAATTCAATTTATATAAAGTTTATATATATATATATATATATATATATATATATATATATATATATATATATATATATATATATATATATATATATATATAATGCTTCTAATTTTTTTTAAAAAAACTTCATAATGTTTGAAATGATGCATTATTTTTTAAAGAAATGGCCTCCTAAAATCCAGTTTGGTCGGCATTCATTGCTAATCTCAGTAACAAGATGTGTTCGATTAGATCAATTGTGTACAGTATAAAGAACATTGCACTTCGGGGAAAGACTCTTCGTCTTGCAATACACTAAACCCTATTCAGCAATGAATTGCATAATATGTTTGTACTCAGGATCCAGATCATTTCTTTGAGTACATAAGCCATTAAACTGGAACTGTTCCTATACGAATGCCAGACCAGGACAATTGCATTTATGAGGAATGAATTTAGGGAATGCTTACTTCTCAAATGTGCATAAACCTCGTTAATAAACTTTGCTTGTGTAAGCTGAATATAATCTTCTGTACAAAAGCTAATATAATGCTTTGTTAATTTGATTTTAGAAAGGAAGACTTTCCATCATTATACGTTATATAAATGATTTCGTCCAAACATTATTTCTACAGGGCTTCATTTCTTCTTTGTTTAAGGCCTTTTTGGTTGCTCAGGATTAGGGTGAACAACATTATTGACCATGTATGCGGGAGGTAGCAGACTCGAACCCGGGTCGAGTCATACCAGCGACATCATTAAGCGGTCGGTGTTAAGAATGGACGGCCTGATGTCAGGATAATGTGACTGGATGAGTCATGATGCCACATGTTTGTGGCATGATGCCCCAGTGTTAGGTATCACTATAAACTACCGCAATGCAGACATCGCAGAGATATTACTCAAATTGTTAAAGATACGTGAAACATATAGGTGACAAATAACTGAATATAATTATTTATAGGTGGTACAAATCAAAAGGATTATTTATAAGTTTAAATACCAGTGAATGTTTCTAGTAGTTCATCATTAAAATATAAAATTAAATTGTTTTGGGTAATTATGAGACACCTGACTGATTCATAATTGCAAGCAACACAAGTGATATATATTTATATGTGCTCGCACTTGTGTTTGTGCAAGAAGAGGTGATAGACAAGGACATTTATTAAAATTTGGACATATTTTATAGTCCTTGAGATGCAACAATTATTTCATAATCGAATTTTGTATTTTAAGGGAATATAGATATATTGAAGCTTGAACATCGATTACACACTGCCAGAATGTCCACATTACGCAATCGGTTTGCAAGCTTCATCAATCCATACATCTTACACAATATTAAATTTCAATTCTTATCATTTAAAAAGGTTATACAATCTTAAAAATTAATGAAAAAAAGAACTATCTTTTAAGGATTGTTTACAAACATACTCAACTCACATAAAATAGGGTGGATGAATACATAAGCCGTTTATATAAGAACCAAAATACTTGTGATAATGTGTTGGTAAATGCAAGTTTTTATATGGACAGCTGATGATGAGTAATCGCTTTTCGTGACAATCTATATAGCTAAACTTAGAATTCCGCCAGAAAGTTAAGGCAATGATGATACAATATAAGTCGTTGTACATCCCGTACATCATTAGATCTAATATGCATTTTGCTTAGAAGGAATACTTAATATCACGGAAATGACGAACAAGCGATAACCTGCCGAGATAATATGCAACGGTTAATTAATTTCGTCAACCAATAAATGACTATGTCTAATTCCACTGAGTCAACTTAAGAGGATGATTTGACAAGTTTATTCTCGGCAGGGCATTTCAATGCTCAATACGGAAGAAACCATTCTCCCCGACATGCTACCGGAAATGCCAAATACTTTTACTAGCGTTCCTAGCAGAAGGATCAATGTGGTCCAGTTGCAAGTTGTAGCTGTCATTCACTTAGTAAACGTAATATATGATTTAGCTCCATTTTACCTTTTTCATCTACAAATGTTATCTCTTTCAAAGTCATCTTTGGACACACCTCACATATTTTTGTACAATATTTTATTCACTTTGATAGTTCTTTGGTGCTCTTGTTTTCTTGTGACAAAATGTAATTATTGCTACAAACGTTTACTTTCCAAATAAAGCATACCTAATAATTATATACATTTAACAAGTAATTTGGATTAATTCAGTTGAAATACTCATCAAAAGATATTTTATTTAAACGATAGTATTTTGTGATCCAATGGTTTTAATTCTATAAGCCAGGATACCATCAAAAACAAATAAACCTTTGTAAGCTGTAACATACAATAATAGCTACTAAATCGCAATAGTAAATTAATGTAACTATCATTCCCTTGGGTAGGAAGTTATTGTTTTGCTAATTATCCATTGCTAATAGCATCAATATCGATGTTATTACATTACAATTAATATTATTGGCGGTGGTGGTGATGGTGTTAGTAGTAGCAGAAGCAGGATTATGTCCGTGATTTACTGCTGCTGATCGGGAACATATGTTGTATGAAAAAAGAACAATTACGTCTACGATAAACTTTATACAAATCTGGACTTTTTGTACACTGTAATTTAGTAGCCATATGCGATTATCATCAATTAAAATCTGACAGACTTATACATGCTAACTTCATATCTAATTCATCATGGAATGGAACGACAATATAATGCAGAAATTTACATCTTGCTCTGTTAAAGAGGACCAAAGCTCCAATATCAGAGACTGATAAGAACGCTTTTGGAAGTTGCCTTATCGAAATAAGGGATCCATATGGAAGTGGTAACTACTGCATATACTGTCCTACACATTAAGCAGGTTGTCCAAATCTGAATCATAACATTCACCTTGTAGCTATTTTCCAACTGTCATGAATTAACTTAAATTTTCTGCAATGCAATTACATATTAACAGTCGTATGATATTGACATGGAATGCTTTTATATGTCTGTAACCTCTGGTGACTTTCTTCAGTTTATTAAACGTTTCCAGTGTATTTCAAATGATACTTTGTATATACAAACTCCTTGCATCATGATAATAACAGACACAAGCCCACACATTATCATGACACCAGGCCGACCATTCCTAAAACTCTGACTCTTTAACAATAAAATGATAAAAAAATGGTATTATAACGATCAAATAACGATGGTTGGATATATATATATATATATATATATATATATATATATATATATATATATATATATATATATATATAGAGAGAGAGAGAGAGAGAGAGAGAGAGAGAGAGAGAGAGTGAGAGAGAGAAAGAGAGAGAGAGAAAGTGAGAGATAGATAGATAGATAGATAGATAGATAGATTGATAGATAGATAGATAGATAGATAGATAGATAGATAGATAGATAGATAGATAGATAGATAGATAGATACTTGATCGCACGCACATTTACGTTAGGAATTATTAGATGAATTTCACACTTCAATAAACACACACACACACACTCACACACACACACATACATATATATATATATATATATATATATATATATATATATATATATATATATATATATATATATATATATATATATATATATACGTAGATTTCGTGTGTGTTTGTGTATGCTTGTGTGTATTCTGAAAGACTTACTAAAATAGTTGTTAAATAATTTTTTTGAGAATGAGTCAACAACTCTCTATATCTGCAGGCAAGGGTCTGTACCATAAATGAAAACTTTTGTTCCATCCTTACTTAAGCAAATCAGCCAATGTACTTTTTTAATTGAAAAACCCCGTTGATAGCGTTCTTTCATATTTTAAAGATGTTCAATAATTTATTTGAGAAAAATCAACCTGATATATAATTGAATCATTATACATATCTCCACATGAAGAATTTTCAGTTTTGTGTATGAGCCCCAACAGTGTAGATTATCAAGCAGCTGTTTGCTATATGGAATAACCACCTAAGGCTGGTTACACTGTGTGCTATATATAATAATAATTCGGTCTTTATCAATAAAAAATAATTTCGTCAATTTACCAATGGATTTCATTTTTTTACAAGCAAATCGACATTAAAACTGTTTTATAAAGGCTTGTAACTTATTTGAATTTCTCATGATCTACTTGAATGGACTCCTACTTTGTAACATTATGTACTTAATTTTCAATTAAATTGCTTCAGATTTAGTAAATATTTACCTTTCCGTTTCAATACTTAAGGCTAATAATCAACGATTACAGAGCTGACGGATTTGAGTCAACACAATATGAAAAGGAATGTTAATGAATAACATTGACCGGTGTCGTGCTTTAACAGAGATGAATCGAATCTCACATTAATGTCAGTGAATGTGATAAGGAATTGGGCGTACAAAAAGCATAAGCTATTTAGAGTTTTAATTTCATAAATTCAATGCCTTTGACTATTTGTTTAAAAATATTGTCCCATTGACGTTTTTCTCAGCCGCTTTTATCAAAACGAACTTGTATAGACACGGAGTATTAGTCAATATTCATCATATTTTAACCATTCTAGTTAGTTTTGTGTTTATGAGGAAAATTGAAAAATTGCATTAGCTTTATTATTTAAAATGCACATAAAGTGCATATTTGTATTGCCTGTGGTATTTTGTGCAGGTATACATTTGCACATACAGAGGAAGAAGAAGCTCTTCGCAGTTCTTTTAAGTTTATTGTATAAATTGCTAATTGGACCATTCGAAGTTATAAGAACAAGCGGTCAAAAACATACGGGTTCCACAAGAGATGATCCAATTATGAGCTAATATAAAGTTACTGTTTCAAAAACTCCATAGCTTTTGTTTTATTTTATAATTAATAAGATCATGAGATATTTTACAGACGATTCATGCAAAATGTTATCAAATAGCCAGTTTGTGTGTCATTTTGTCGATAATATGCACACAGAACATTTAAAACTATTTCAGTCTTTACAATCGGATGTTTCAAGGTTAACCACCTGCTGTTTAAATGTATTTAAGTATAATGACTTGTTTAGTAGAATTTACTGGACCTTAATTTTTTTAAAAGCTGTTTAATATATGTTCTCAAAATAAGCACGAATACATTCATTTTCCCATTCATCATTGGTACAGCTTTTGCCTGCGTGTTCAGTCTCTAAACCGGGGTAGAAATATTCATTATCATTTTAATGACTATTGTTATGAGTATTTTTTATTGATATAGATACAATCGAATATATATATATATATATATATATATATATGTGTGTAATTATCTACTTCAAATTCTCCAAAGACAATTTTCATGAATTATATAAGAAAATCTATTTTAAAATTATTTTAATTCAATTTAATAAATTAGATTTGCATATTAGTACATATAAAACTATTCGTTTTTAGTTCATTCAAATTTAAATTTTAGGTCCTTGTCAGTAAAGAACTGTATTTAAATTATGGCAACAGCTCTCCAAATGATGTTCGTTTTCTATAATAAAATATTAAGCTTAAAAATGAGAGTATTGAATCCTCATAAGCAAGAGTTTTTCAAGGAAACGATACTGGTGTCAAAGAAATACAAAACAATAAAAAAATTAAAAATTGGAATATCGAATCTTCATGAACAAGATATCTTCAAACAGACTGCTATCATCATGAGAGCTGAGATGAATAACAAACATTATTGCATTTTGTTACAGCGACTGGTTTATTTACGCATATTGCTTATCTTTATTACTATCTTCCCTGTTTAATAATCATATGCGATACAAGAAATCGAATATTTGAAATCCCTTGTCACACATAAGATATAATGAGAAATCTTTGTCCATGTTATCTTTAAATTTGTTTTGAGTCTGCTAGGCATGAACATTTAAGTATGTCATCACTGAAATGCATTCTGATGTTTACTATTTTTACATTGACATCGTTTAATAGAATGTTCAAATATTTATTACGGGATCATAAAAATGTATTGGTACACTTTAACAGCGGATCAATGTTCATTCATTCACACTGTAATATCAATTACTGACGGTAGGTCAACAAGCATTAATCGCTTAAATTTATAAAAAGAATCCAAAGCGAAACTAACCTTTAAAATTCGAACCTCTAATGAAAAGCAAATGCCTTAATTTTGTTTTAAAGAATGTGTTTATGTCATTATATGTGTCGTTAATCTAGCACAGATGCATTGATTTCAAAGATTATCTTGTCTAGTGTAATGGATAAAATAGACGGGCTTCATGTAATTTCGCATACTATTCTCCATATCATCAGACGTTTTTGATGCAGATAATGTTTGTTTGAACATCTCTTTTTATGAAGATTTGATGACAAATCATCATCGTTTTGGCACGCCAAACTGCCCATAAATCAGCAATTAAATGATTGCTGTGAGAGAAGAGTTGGCGTGAGTCTTGGTACAGTTTTGATTTATGGCTTTAATAATCCAGCCTAAAGCAGTAGCTAATCTATAATTACAAGGCATGTCAACTTCACATGAACATACCACCAAAATCAGGATTTATCATACTTAACATAACGATAATAATTTTGTCTCCACCAAGTAATACCAGTCTTCACAGTTAATGACGGTGACGCTGTTAATGGTACCGCTATTTCTTCCAAACCAACAGCATCGACACATGAAGACAATAACAAGAGCAGCTGCTATTATTACTGCTGCAAATACTGCTACTACTACTACTGCTACTTCTGCTACCACCATCAATGTAACTGTCTGATACTAAAGCTAATCAGGTTACAGGGCTAGGCCAGACGATTGCCAATCAGGTTACCGAGCTAGGCTAGTTGCATGCTAATCAGGTTACCAAGCTAGGCCAGAAGCAATTCTTTTGACATTTAAAATTTAAACCTCATTTTCTTATTATCACCCCCTTTATTTGTCCTTTCATTGCCACCATGAATATGGCAGAGCTACATGTACATCTTTTCAATCGTTCCGTATATCATGTAATAACACTCTTAATGACGTATTGCATATTTTTTTTTTAAAAAAAAGCATTTATTGTATGGATTGCTTTTTCTTAGAGGAAATATTAATTTGTGATGAAAAGAAATCACCCTTTAGAGAGTTTGTGTACAACTGCATTATTCCTTTCCGATATCAAAATACGTCGAAATGAGTTGCATTGTACTAGCTCTAAGATGCACTATCTGATAAAGGACTGGTGATAAACTGCAACATGTATCAGAACCAGACATAAAATGTATTTAGCTTGAAGAAACGTTTATAAACCTCCTGATCTGTAAAAAATTTTGGCCTGAGTGTAGCTCTTCTGAAGCAATAAAAATATGAATACTCACTAACTCCGCAGCTTAATTAAATCTTGACTACCAGAAATAAAAGATAAAAGATGTAAGAAAGTTTATATATATAAAGAGAGAGAGAGTGTGACAGACAGATAACATATGCAGTGTCTATAACTGGTCTGTAAAGAATCATTCACCAGCTATAATGCTCCTGGACCCACAAAACAAAATAATTGTTGGAGTTAGACCTCTATATTTCCTATCGTGGAGCTGTTGAGTGCAAATTGTGAATGCTACATGGACGACCAAAATTAATCAAATGCAACTTCAAACGTGTAGGAGAAGTGCAAGACATTTTTGTGCAACACTTCTTAAACCTAACATTTTTGCATGTCTAGGAGGAGTTATGTGCTAAAGTACACTTCTGACGACTAAAAACATTTCTTGCTATAAATGATCTGGAACCAGTTTTCTAATATCAGCAATACGTACGTAATTGATCTTTAAACAAAACGTAACATTTAGTTAAAATAAGTGTGTGCGACAAAAATTTAAACGGTGAAGGTAGTTTATTCGTTGCAATACAACTGTTTAAAATCATTACATGTTATCGACTTCATTTTCCCTTAGCAACTAACTTTTTCCAGATAAAATTCACATTCTTGGTGACGGACGTCAACTGAGATAGATCTGCATTATAGGTTGTCATGTACTCTGGTAAAAAATCGACAACAGACAGATAATAAGAATTAGAACTCCCTTTTTCCCAAGCGATTGTCGTTTTGAGGATTTACCAATAACTACACGTCGCAATAACGCGAATATAGAGGCGTCGTATATCAGACGCCTAGTAGAGTTTAACAACTATGCAGTCGGAACACTTTGAGCAAGGCCGGCGCAAGGGTATTTGGCACATAAGGCGGACGAACCTTCCACCTTATTTCCTCCCTCCCTTCTTTAATAAAACTGCTCATTAGTATTAATATACATTTGGAGTGTTAATTCATTAATTCCGTTATTTAGTCTATATATCTAATAATAATAAATAAATAAATTGACATTGCACTCCATTTTTGGCGACCGCAAAATCTAGGCTCCCATTTTGCTAACCTAGCGGTTAAACAGGCTATGGCTTTGAGGCGTCCTTGGTAAGTATCACATCTACAATATTCCAGTGGAGTGATACAACGTAAAGAGAGAAGAAAAAGTCTGAAAATTGACGAGAAGTCAACATGTACTCACTTTATCAAAATGATATTAACGGTTTAGTTCAAGTAGAAAATGTGAACTTAAGTCGTGAACAATTTAAAATAACATGGATCAGTTGTGCATCATAGTCTGATGAACACATGCATTTAGAAATTCTATTTCTGAATCCAATTAAGAAATCCACTACAAATCTTATACGTGATTCTTACTTGACTCTATGAGATAATTACTTGCCTACTTAAGCAAAACTTTTTTCTATTTAAAACGCGTACTCTATGCTAAACTCTTTAGCGTTAGTTCTGAAATATTTGAATTAATCACTTGGATTAACGGTTGGAAACTTCGATACGTAAACGAGGTTGTTATTGCCCAAACGGTTTGCAGCTCTTTTAAAGATTGTGGCATAGTGACCTACTTATTCTATTAAATCAAACAATCGAATCATTATTACTGACTTTGTATATCTCTCGGTAAATTAACTTTCGAGACTTACCAACAAATGTAACATGGAATCCCATGAAATAATTTGATCTCTGTTCATAGTTTGCATTTAATTTAGGATGCGGAAGCATGTTTTTTTCTTCACTAAATAAACAATAAAATTCCAATATTCCATCAGTTCTGTATGAAATGCACATCATACTTCCTCCCAAAGGAAAACATATATGCAGAAGCTTTTGTCTTTTGTAAGGAACAATGCAAAGATTAACGCAAACATATACGGGAATATACAAACTTAAGCAGGTAATCTCTATATATAAACATATTAATGACTAAAACTTAGTTTTATTTGCTGAACTATATATCACTGATGTGCACAAATGTGCAAAACATTTTACAGCTCAACGGGTTTGGGGCGAAGTGTGGTCAAGAATGGCACCGGTAGGGAAAATAACGTTTACCGATTACAAAGATTCAATCTAACTAGCGATAATTTATTTTACACTCTTAAAAAAAGAATAAATTTGGTTTAATAGTCCTTTTCAAGCAAAGGTTCCTTCTTAAATGACATGAACATTTTTAATAATCAAGAATTTTTCCGTGCAATATATAATTAAAAAATTAACTGAAATTGCAATATTCTAGTTGCTTGTGTCGTACTCAAGCTATTTTAGGAATCACGGTATTAATTCAGTTCCCGTAGTAAACCTATGCAAATAGTATAATATTAAAAATTCAATGACTTTAAATTTCTGAGTACTCATGATCGAAACTATATTTATCAGTATAGATGAAACCTGGATGTCAGCGCCTGTATAGAGAAA
This sequence comes from Potamilus streckersoni, assembly GCA_016746295.1. Taxonomy (NCBI): domain Eukaryota; kingdom Metazoa; phylum Mollusca; class Bivalvia; order Unionida; family Unionidae; genus Potamilus; species Potamilus streckersoni. The sequence continues at coordinate 141,828 of JAEAOA010001352.1, forward strand.
AGGATATTAGCCGCTGCATTTTCTGGACCAGCATGTGTTTGAAACATGTGCTTTCAATTCCGCACCAAAGTGTCTGATGTTCGTTTTAGTAATGAGTATTCCAAATTCAAGGTTGTTAAAGGACTGACATTCCAGCAATAAAACAATATCTACAGTTTGTTCACTTACATCTAGAATAAGCTCTAAAACGAATATTTTTTCCCCTAAAATTTAACTTACATTATTAATAAGTCTTAGGCAGTCAAACCCATATATACTCTATTGAATGTTCACCCATTTCCAGGCTTGTTCCCATTTTTCCGTATAATTAGTACCTTGTGTCCTATATTGTGATGTGTCGAATTTTGAAAACTTAAAAGCTTTGTTTAAAGGAATTGTATCAAAGTCAACTTAGTTAAGGTAGAAAGGGCTAGAGATAGATGATATTTTCATTTCATCTCTGAACGTCAAAAGGGAATTCGTTCTAGCCGACGTAACATGACCGAGTCAGATGCTATGGTACAAGAGAATGACATAAGACCTTTCCCTAAAATCGGCAGGGTAAAGGCGGCATCTGGCTATAAATGATAGCTCAAAGTAAATGATTAATTACGGCATGATTAGTTGTTTTGTTTTCTGGTCAATCCAAACATTCTACGAACAGGTATAGGAAACTGTCTATTCCGATTAGTTAATATGGATTTATCGGCGTAACTCTGTAAGAAATTAAAGGTTTTACTTTAGGGAAATTCTTTAGTCGTCTTCGATCTTTCGCAAGGAAAGTTAGTATGACTCCGAAATTCGTAGAAAGTACGTTTTCGTTATTGAGTAAGGGGCCGGATAGTTCTCTCAGTTAGGAGACGGACTATACGTGAGGTTAGTGGAAACATAAAGAAACGGCAAAAGGTACGCAATCTTAGTTTCCCGATTTCAATATGTTATTTCATTTGTTGATCTATTTTGCAAATGTATTCTTGATATGATATATGTATGTATTATTTCATTTTTCAGGATTTTAGTGAAATGCTAGTCATGACATTTTATTCTTTGATTTCCTAATTATCAATTCATTTGGAGAATTGGCAAGATTGAATGCAATTAAAATTTCATTAGATTGGTTGTAAAGATTGCATGTAATTGAATCTGAATACATAGGAGTGATTAGGAATTTAAATGAATTAAGTTTAAGGAATGATGGGTAATATAGTTTTATGAATTAACTATGTCTAAAATGAGTATGACCTAACATTAAATGTATATTCATATACTAGTTTCTAATATTTAATTGATCACTTAAGTGTATATCTATATGCTGGTTTGTAATATCTAATTAGTCGAGTAAACTATTTTAGAATAGTTAGATCTGAGGGTCTAAGCATATGTAACTTAAGACTGCTAGATTGGTAGAGTCAGCAGTCGAGTGGGGGTTACATACGGGTTCATACGGGTGAGTTGAATTTAATTGACCATCCCTAGCGTGACCCGAATTAAGGTCAGGACAAGCATCGACCGTTTATGTAATTATAACAGTTAGCTAACAGACGTTACTGCGGCAGAATTTATGCCTTTTGTTTTCTGAGCCGAATTATTGTAAAATATAGATATACTTGGGAATGTGACCTATAGTCTATTGCGAGGCATTTTTATTCATTGAAGGAAACAGCTTTCCTGGATTCACATGAGAAATCCCTGAACAATCACAGGACGAGAACAAGATCTACGCAGAAATCTAAGTCCAGAGACGATTGTTAAGTCAGAGTTCGACGGACAAGAGTCCAAGACAAAAAAAGCTAGACAAAGATCTACAGAGCAGGGACGAACGGAAGTCTTGATGTCTGCATAAATTAGGTGATGAAGTCTCTCATCGTTACACTCAAAGGTCACATCTCATTGGCAATGAGGATAGCAATTTATCGTTGAAAGTAATTTTACATTTAAAGAAATATGTATTTGTTTTTATTTGAGTACATGTTAGTACCATTTTTCCTTATTTTGTAACTAAGTCATTGATTTCTTTTCATTTTAAGTTCTGTTGATAAACTGATTAAATTTTATATTTGTTCATTGAAAGGGGGCTCGTCGTGTTCATTTCTTCAATATACTTGTTCAGTGATCTGCATTCTTCTTTCTATCTATCCACACTGGGTAAATCACACCGCGGAGGTCATTCCCTAGCAACGAACCGTAGTGAAAGAGGTTGGTGTGTTTTTTTGCACGCCGCCAATCTGCCACATATATCCACCCTTGATTTTATTGACATCGCTAGGAATAGTAAGTAGTTCAATGTATAAATAAGCAATGTGCTTGTCAAAGATTACATTCGTGAATATTAAATTATATTGCATGTTATGTTCACCTAAACAGCAATGGTCCATTTCAGGCAACATTCAAATATTTGAACTTTTTTTATTGAAATCAGAAAAATATTAAAATAAAGCTATCTAATAAGAGTCATCACTTTTAATATCACCATCTCTTCAGTCAAATATTAAAATACATTACCAGCCGTGTCATATTATGCAATTAATGACCATCTGTTTATGCATGTATTATAACAGAAAAGGGGATTTATATGACAAAATTTCCTCCCAGAAGACATAATATAAAACTAGAGTAAGGTGGATATCACCTCATTAAAATGCAAAATATGAAGTTTAAAAAAATAAAGAAAATGTTTTAAAGAAATTTTTGGGATGCCAATTCATGAGAGGTCATGACCATTAATAATCTGGAAGAGACCTAAGTGATATTATTTAAAGCATTATGCTTCAAAATACAACTATGAAATATCATATTGCTTACTATAAGTAATCTGTAAGTAGTAAATTGTATATTTTTGTATATTACTGCTTCGATACAATTCAAAATGCAAAACCACTCCACCTAACAATAGTCAAATCTACACATTGATCCTCTCCCCGTTCTTGGTAACAGTTATAATATCTGAATAAGTCTTTAATATCTTACTGAAAAATCACCCTGTGGTTTACAAAAAGTATTCATTTTGTTTGGTATCCACAAATGGAACCAATAATTGCAATCATAGTAAGGTTAATTGCACTTGCATATGTGGAGTCACCGTATTACTCTATCTGTCTATAGGACTCACGGTACTAATTCAGATCTCATAGTAAACCTATGCGAACACCATGATATTAAAAATTCAATAACTTCAAATTTCTGAGCGCTCACAATCAAACGTATGTTTATCAGTATAGATAACATCTAGATGTCAGCGTCTTTATATATAAAAAGTATATTAACCGCTGCATTTTCTGGACCTGCATGTGCTTGAAACATGTGCTTTCAACTTAGCATCAAAGAGTCAGTTGTTAATTTTGCTACGTGGTGTTCCAAACTCAATATTGTTAAAGGAATGAAATTCCAGCAATAAAACAATGTCTCTATTGTTTTATTTTTACTTTCAACTAGGATAAGCTCTAAAACGATTCTTTTTCCTAAAACATAACTTACATTATTAACCAACCATGGGCAGCCAAACCCATATATACTCGATTGTATGTTCACCCATTTCAAGGCTGGTTCCCATATTTCCGTATAATTAGTACGGTGTGTCCTATAATGGCTGAAAGTTAGTATAGATAGAGCATATATATTTAGTTGATTATTCCTTATCACTATCTTCATTACTTGACTCTGTCACACTACAGCGTGAAACTCGTTCTCGCTTCAATTCAAATTAATCCAAAAGTAATACATTATCCTAATGGGTACTCAAGTAAACCCACAGAGCAAACGGTCAAAACACTATTCCCTAGTTATTATATAAACTTCAGAATATAATTACTTTCATTTAGCATTCTTGGCTAGTTTTAATCCATTATGTACCCGTTTTTATAAACAATCAATTCATCTATAATTAGTTTGCTTTTATAACTGAGCATTTATTTGTCAATTTAGTGATACCTCATATTCGATTTTCAAAACCGTTATATATCAGAGATTGATTTATTTTCAATTTATCTTTATAAAAAATACTCTTTCTTCTGTCACCGCCTATTCTGTTTCTTGTCCAATATAACATACATTTTCTCGTTTAGACCTAACCGATTTCAAAATACTGTCGGAAACACTGGCTACTGCTTTCGGACGCCTTATTATCTCACCAACGAGTTACATTGCAGTCACACGTTGCCATGATCTTCAATGTTTCTAGTGATAGCTAAATCTTGTTTTTCGTGTTGGTACTGTCTTTTCTATTAATAAAAACTTTGCTAGTTTTCGAAGCTCATCAATAGTAAATCATTTTACTATGGGAATTCATTCCTAGCAATGTTTTTATAACCGTAATTATGGTCTGCCTTGTGGCTATAACAAACAATTTTGAACCATTAGCTATAATAGCAGAATGAATTAACCTGACCTGACGATTCAGGAAACCCGCGAATGTCTCATTGATAGAACCGAGATCAATCCGCTTACGTATACTTCGTTTTCAATTATAATGCATTGGAGAGAATGAGTTTGAAATAACTGTTAGTTGAATGATCGTAGTGGATCAAACAGGGCTTATTTGATTTATTTCAGAACTATCACAGATATAAAGTATGTTACGAACGTGTTGACAACTATGCTGCTGAAAGTGAATGACATCAGACAAAATAGACATTTTATAGTAATATTGGATTTGAATGACAGACTTTTAGGGCTATATTTGAGTCGAAAAAAAACCAGAGAAAAATATGCTCTTTAGGTCACTATTGGATTTGAATGACATCTGATAAAAATACACTTTTAGAGCATTTTTGGATTAGAAAGGCATCAGAGAAAAGGCGACTTTTAGGCTACTATCGAATTTGTAATTTTTTTCCATTTACGAAGCCATGAGTATTACGAACGGAAAGATACTGAAAACGACATTCAACTATTGGAATGAATAATTCAAACTGACTTGGCATGTCCCAAAAGAAGCTGGCGTAAGAATGACACATATGTGTTTCGCACGACAGTGCAAACTTCACTGGTCATTTATGACTGAAACGGCTGACAGAAGCTTGCAGTAATTGTTCTTTTAATGATCGACTTGGCTTAAGAAGACTTATTTGATTTATTAAAGACAGAACTCTGAAACGGAGTTTGATAAGGATACACAAAGTCAACTGGATGCTGGTTAATAAATCATTCAGGTCATCGCATATATCGGCATGAAAGTCATTGGCCATGTCAAAGTTGTTGATTGTTTCAAGTTTCAAAACTTTTAATGTCAAAAGTAATTTTTGTTGTGCATAGCTTAATTTTAAATATATAAATCCTTCTGAGACATGAAATTTAAAAATTCCAGAACGTTTAGAAAATTATTTTTGTTGGTAGTCAAAAATATTTGAAGATGATTACATGAGAAAAATCTCTCTCGTCTTCATGTTTATTACATTTACACAAGTTTCTTCTTCCGAAAAGAATTTTTGCTTCATTCATACAAAATTATTTCCATGATATTTAAGTTTACTTAAAAGATTTGTATCAGCATTTCAATCTCATTTCTATTATTGACTCTTTGTACGATCAGAACAATGCCAGCGCTTGTTGCCGAAAGCGATTAAATCGGAAGTGGAAGTTTTAACACTTCACCCATGAGAGTTTCAAGCCGAGACCATGGAAGCATGTTTTCTTATTTTAGTCTTGTTAAATAATTTAAAAAAACTTTAGTGAGGCTTAGTTCAAGACGTAATGGTATTGTCCCGTTTTTAAAAATTTAAAGCTGTATTAAGTTTGTGCAAAATATAGTCCTGTCAGCCTGAGGCTTTTTCATCATCTTTTTTCCCCGAACAAGAATGTGTTTAATCTTCATACAGAAGATGCCGGATTTAAGATACCAAGAAACATTAAATACACAATATGGTTCTCGTTACTTAGAGGTGTAAATAAAATCTTATTTTTTGCACTGATAATGGTCAACATAAAACATATCTTATCAAAAGATAAAGACTCAATTTTGAAATGTTTGGCAAACAGAACTAACTAAGAAGATAATCAAATTGTAGTGTTAAAAAATAAATATTTCGCAGTACTTTATAAAATTGTTATTATTATTATTTTTATTATTATTATTATTATTATTATTATTATTATTATTATTATTATTATTCTTATTATTATTATTATTATTATTATTATTATTATTTACATATTAATTTATATTACCAATGTATATTTCATGTGTTTAATTAATGAATTTTAGACACAACAATGCAGGAATTAGTTTGTACATAGTAACTCACCCATACAAAAGGAGGGTTACTGTAACCTAACTTCACGGTTGAGACACTTTGTACTTTCAACTATTCATTTGTTACACCATGAATATATTGAACCTTATATGACCTTCCCTCAGCAACATCTGCATCTACGAGAGTCCCAGTTAAAATTATTCAATGAGCTAATTTTCATGCTTCAGTGAATATTATACTTTCATGAATCGGTTTCTTATAATAAAAGATATCTCAGATCTTTATTTCTCAATTCATCAAACATTTTATCCTGGTGCATCTCCAGAATAATAACTAGACTATATGAAAATTAGGCGACAGTGTAACATATTTTACAACTGTGTGACTTTTGTAACTTTTCGTTGTTCGTTCCATACACCCTCTGTATAATACTCCCTATTATACATTGACGAATCTACACTTTGTGCATGTGGTTGTATCTCTCAGAGAGAAACTTAACCATATCAATTTATGTCGCTGTGATCTAGTTTTCAAAAACTTGAATAACCTATGCAATTTTAAGTAATGGTTCATAACGGAAGAAACTCGTTTTGACCTTTAGCATTGAGACTCTAAGTCGTTTTAGGTGGATGCATCTCGAGGAGTGTCACTGAACCATGCAGAACTAGGTTGTTATTACTCAAGTTTCAATTCGTAATGAAGTTTGTATACTGAGTTATCTTTTCGGTATGTAATCTGTTTCTTGAATGCATGTAGACTAGTCTAGTCACGTGTTGTGTATGGATAAAACTCCAGTAGATGCTGGACAAAACCAGTTGGTTACGGGTTCTAATCCCCTCCAAACAATTTGGCTCTCTTTTATGGAATGATACTTAGCTATATACTAAAAAAAACTTAGATACAACAATCAAAAGTCATCAGAATAGTGTAGTTTCTTTGGAACACAAAAACGAAAATAACTTTGCCAGCATAATGCGATATTCTAGATAACGTACCAAATTTGTTGTATGTTCCTTGCCTGAAAATAATCAATATATATATAAACATCCTGAAGCAAATATTTTGGTCGTTGTTTGGTATCAGTATTTAGGAACTAACAAAGTGAACGGACTGTTTAGAGGTATAAAAGTAATATGTTACTGGATCAAGAAGGTAGTTAACAGTCGTAATTCAATCCAACAGAATACAACAGATTCAAAATGTAGGTATTAATTCGAGTGATCACCATACCAGAGATAGAAAAGTAATTGTTAAAACTGTCATTCATTAGCAAATGAGGCTACATTAGCGAATGCGGCTACATTAAATATAAAGTATGATTGCTTGTTATCAATTCTTAATGATACCGTAGGGTGTATAACTGTTGCCTGATATTTCTGAACTTATATATGCGCTTTCAGCAAGTGCACTAAACCCTTTTTATTTGCAGATCATGTAGAAATGTTTACCTACTCTGACGGATGACCAGTATGTTTATATTGTATTTTAGTAAAGATAGAAAGAAACAGAAAATTCCTGGACTTAATGCTAATAAGGCCTGTGTGAATTATATTAATATTATGTATCTGACCTTTGTTCGTAATTGAGAGTAGGAATTCGAGCCTACCTAACGAATGTCATTTTTTTTTTAAAATTATATTTAATCGAATTTGAGTTTAGGATCGTGTTTTCTCCTTGAGAAAGTATGTTATCTCCTTATTTTTGTCCTAATGTTTTTACTTGAATTTCTGTTCAAAGTCTCATCTTCTTTACAATTTGGTGTAATTTTCCATTATAATCATTAAGCATTTTTTTCCGAAAATGCTATTGCGATATGGTGTACGGACATTTAATCCCACGACAGTCAATCCTGCGACAGTTAATGCCTGACACTTAATCCCGCGACAGATAGTCCCACTGACACATTATATGCTCACAGATAGGCTAAGATCACAAATTAACACAATAAACAATTAACACCAACAGTAATCTATCAAATAAATAATAAGCTTATACAATAGTATGATCGCATAAATAATTTTGGTCTTTCGAGAACTAGCACGGACCGGATTGGTTGAATTGGCTGAAATTAAGAAATTAAGAAAACCACCATAACTCCCACTATATAAGTCAGAGAGTTTATTGGCTAACTCACTTGGAATAGTATTAATTGAATAATAATATTACGTTATGGGTTGCTATTTCCACCTGAAACAAAGCGTTATACGCAAAGTTAACGACATCGGCATGAAAGTTGATTACGAGTCTAATGACAGCTTACGCACGGCCGTTCGCTGTTTACCTGCTTTGGCGATGGTTCCAGCTGCAGATTTTTTAAGGGAATCGAGAGAGACATTCAGATGCAAAGAACGTCTTTTCTTCTAGAAATCGCTGGTTCGCAGCCGTCTGTCCTCAACAGATACCAGACGCAGAAGACGCGTGTCAAAAATGCTGTCGAACGTTACTCTTCGAGTTCATATCTATCTGCGTGCCATTGTTTACTTGTCACACATTTAACTTTTAGTTCTCTATTTCACTTTACATTTAAATTTCGTACTTCTGATTACCTTTTATTAAATTGTGCTAAATTGTGTTAAATATATTTATTTTATTTTTCTTATTTTACATGTCCACGGGAGGGTTTATCTATGAGCATATAATGTATATGCTTATTATTTATTCGATGGATTACTGTTGTTAATTGTTCGTGATCTTAGCCTATCTGTGAGCATATGATGTGTCAGCGGGACTATCTGTCGCGGGATTAAGTGTCAGGCATTAACTGTTGCGGGATTAACTGTCGTGGGATTAAATGTCACCAAACCTGCGATATATACGAATGATGTAAACAAAATTATTTATTCCCCTTAAGTATTAGTTTGCAATTATTTGCTGCTTTGATAAGATATAATTTGAAAGGAATCATTTACTTAAATTAGTCATTGAAATTACATTATGCTAATTAACATTTAGGACTACTTTGGACTTATTGTGAATTCATTCGAAGACATTCTGAATTATATTATTTGGATACATCAAGACTATTTATACAAAGCTAATTAAAGACTGTTGGTACTTCAGCACATTCAATAATTCAATTTCATTAGAAATATTCTATACATTTGGACTTGTAATAGAACATTTGAGATTGTTGACTTTACAAAGTTTGATGATTTTGCTTCTTTCTGTTGCTTACTTTTAGACCACAGAGTCGTAGCATATATCAGTCTTTGGGAATCTATGATCAGATTTTATAGCTCTGCTTATATATAACTCCAGAAGATCTATTTATTTACATTATTCCTTGGAATTACAAAGCGCTCGTTGACCTTTTGAACCAGAACACTATTTTGGATTTACTGAGAACCTATTCAAATACGTTAGAGTGTGTCATTGTGGCTCATCAAGATATTCAAGACTACTGGAATTCATTCGGAACAAGTTATATTTTTGGGTTTCTGATCGGACATCTAGAATTATTTGAAACTTAATTTAAAATAATGTAAGTGTCTTTTGAATTTTCACTTTATATCTTGGGAAATACATTGGTTGTTGAATTTTCACTCAAAATGTTGGTTTCACTTCTTTTCTGTTACATACCATTAGACCTAGAGCCGTAACGATAAACACAAACAATACCGGTGTATTCTTACATAATTTGGAAATATTTCGTCTTTGTTTCCTCAGCACTGTTTATACATATTTTGTTTCTTTTCATAGTAAATAACATTAGTCATTAACTAGCCAAATTAGGACGATTTGTGAGAGCTTCTAAAAGACAATATTTACAAAACACCAATGTGTAATGTTTAATCCAATGTTATATTATCATCTTTCTTGAATAGCCAAAGTTTTTACTTGTTTCATGAAATATATTCTTATGCATGTGAACTGTTTGGATTGGGGGAAAATAGACTGACTGTGCTGTTTTCTACAGAGGCCGCGCTAATTATTCCCAACTGCCTTAGTAGGTAAATAAAACATCAATCTTTCAGCAGAATCCAAACAGATGGCATAGCATTAGACTCGTTTCGACTAGCTTCATACCACAAGCCTTGATTCGGAAAGAATTTTATTTGTTAATGTTTTGATTTGTTTTTGTTTAAAGCACATTAGCAAACGTAGGTTTTTGTGCCAAGGTAACTGAAGTTAACTGCCCGACGAAAGAAACACAGCGGCAGCCGACCAAGAATACTTCTATGAAACGATGTCGTTATGGATAGCGAAGATAGAGTGTGTGTGTGTGTGTGTGTGTGTGTATATATATATATATATATATATATATATATATATATATATATATATATATATATATATATATATATATATATATATATATTTGCCATCATCTGCCTGACATTGAATGACCAGGTGTACTGTACTTGAGGCCAGATACTGTTAATGCTACTCCAGAGTTGGAGAGTGACAAATGCAGGATTTTGATTGGTTAGAAAAATCTTGTATGACAAAGGGACATGATCCTTTTAGAATTTGCTAATTATTCACATAGTTTTCTAAATCTAGATATGTCTGACTTTCGTACATCTCTCATGCTTTCATTTTCATTTTTTGGATGACATTGTCTCTCTCGATCTTGAAATGTTTAACGTTATATGTAGAGGTTTTTGTTATCAACAATACGAGTTCATATAATTTTAAATTGGTTTTCAATTTCGAGTAACATACCTGTTCAACCTGGATTTTTACTCGTTCCGTCTTGTTAATCAGTGCAGTGCTCTGATCACGTCACTGAGAAGATCACCAGATGTGTTCTAAATATGCAACGTATTTTCATCCCGTGAAACTCTAGCAGCAGGAGTCTGAGAATGAAATCTCTAATTATTTTGGATATGACCTGATTTTCATGATTTTTTTTTACAATATTCATAATTTTATAACTTTTTATTATCAGTTGATGTCGTGTATGATTCCATTCGATTTTTTTTCATATTTAAAACAGAATGATAAGTAAGTTGACTTTGCAATGAATACACCCATTCTCTTTAAAAGGGGGTATATTTTTCAAGTAATATGATGCACTACAAAAGCTATGGGTATTGATAAATTTTCATACACTAGTAGTTGAAAACACTTTTAAAATATGCAAAGAAATGATGATCGATAATTATATCCTAGTCGTCTTAGTTTAATATAGAGAGAAGAGAAGTATGTATGAATGAGAAAGAAAGAGATAAATACTGATTTGAAAATAAAGAGGAAACGAGAACACTTGACCTCCATTATCATATCAGCAGTGGAAAGTTGTGAATGTCGATATCAGAATATACGAGTATATTTGCGTTTTCTCGTGTTTCGTCTTTACCGGTGAGCCTTTCATGTTTTTAAGAAATACTTGCCAAAGCCAAACCATTTTACTGCGAAATGTTTTGATATTCGGGGGTCCTGCAGGACCGAGCCACCAAATAGTCATTACTTTTCGCCTGTAGCCATCTGGAATTGATGCATAACGACGCCAGTTTTTGAAGTGGCCGTGATCGGTAAAGGTGTGCGCTTAAGATCACTCGGCCAGGGTCCACCATTATGCTCCTACGATAGGCCCCAGGTCAGAATATTTCTAGATTCCGATGATTGCCTGAAAGTGTTTGCTTTATCTATCATCAACTTGTTTTGCGCAATGAATTTCACTCAAGTCAAATATATGTGTTTTTAGACTAATAGTTGACTGTCCAGGTATAAAGCCCCTTTTTCAGTTCCGTGAGTTTGAAAGCTAGCTTTAAATATGGTATTTCTATATTGCATTGGACATAATAGATTGTATGTCTATATTTTGTTCCAAAATAAGATTAGTTGACCGTTGTTGTGACATGTTTGATTGACAGGCTCTTCAAGTACATTGTCTGAATAGTTTTGTGATTTTTTACAAGAATACTTACAGTCTTTTAATTGAAGACATGGAGGATATAATATAATCAAAAATTCCAAGAGGAAGAATTGGTAAGAATTTTGTTATCATTTGTACTCAGTATTTTGTAATATGACTTACTCAGTTTGAAATATAATAGCTTTTTGCCGCAATAGTTTCTAACTGCTTACAGTATCAGTTCCGTTTAAGTTCAATAGCAGTTCAATAACAATAAGTTAAATTTAATAACTGCTCCAAAATCTACAAATCAAGAAACCCAGAAATCATGTTGCCTAAATGCTCATTTTGCTAATTTGTCTGTATAATAGCAGCAATAATTACTTAAGGCATGATATTTTATATGCCGTATGAAGTGTATCATCATAAGATAGTAATACTTTATTGCTTAATGCATATTTTTGAAGTAACATAGAGACATACATGTTTGTAAATGAACATGGAATTTTATAAAATCAATTAATCATGCACTTGGTCAATACTAACACTAGTTTTGTGTAAATGACATTCAGGCAACAAGTTGAAGTAATTGATATCATGGTCATACGTGTTTGTAGTTTATAATGCTATCCATCTTAAAATAGTAATACTTTATTGCTTAATGTCTCGATCAGTCATAATTGTAGTCTTCTATCTTCCAATATATAGAATCTATTGCCAATATTCTAAATTTATATTCTAAGCAAATATCTAGTTTAACTGAATTATTAACTTCCTGTAGTTAAATACTTTCATTCTTCAGCAGGTTTCCATTTGTATACCGCCACTGTAGTCTCTTTCTTTTAACAAAATCGAAGATGGAACTTTCAAAGCCATAGATGATTTGGTTAAGTTCCCTAAATCAAAGCCATAAATTCATGGCATAATACAAATTGTGAAGAAAGAACATATTTTACAAAAACTGCAGATACATGATACTGAGATAATCCAAAAAAAGACCAAAGAAAACCAATTGGTTTCGTTGTCATCTTTCTTTCGATATTTGTTTCATCACTATGATAACTTCTAGGTTTCTTAAAACAACAAACACAGTCTATATCTTCACACAAATCGAACCAAACAACATCGAACCTTTATGAACAAGTAGCGTGTGTTTAAATTTTAGTTTAATTTCAAGAAACAAATTAAAACCTACAACTGGAGGGGATGAAGATTCCATCTTTCATTATTGAATAGAAAACACAGTTCGCCGACAGCGAATAAATTAAAATTAAACTGTTTCATTGGCAATATAATATATTTTGTAAGAAGGAAGTGTAAGACTATAAAGATAAACCGGAAAGTAAATTGGGACCTTTGGATCATATGATTTGACAGAAAAGGCACAATAAGTCAGTAAGTTGCGCTAGAATGTCTGTAAATGGAATATAACTCGAAAAGATTGCTGCTGATGCAAGAAATAGAATTACTGTCCATCCGGAAAGGATCCATTCATCAGGTGAAAATAGAAACCTACACAGAAAATGCTCTTAAATATAAACATGCTCTTCAGTTTCAAACATTATGTTTTCATTGCATAAATGCATATGCACATAAAGCAGGAATACACATTGGTAACATATTACAGGAATTGGAATTGCAACATAATGTTGAAACATATGATTATATCTCTCTGTCAGTTCGTGTATCTCTGAAGCAAAGTCACATTGTATATGTGCCTGTCATTCTCTTCTTTCCCAAAGGCTGCCTTCAGCCTGGTGATCGATTTCTTGCAAGACGTCATATGGAATCTGGAATACTCCGACCCTATTATGTTTCCCTTTTATCGAATCTGGATGACCAAGATCTTCCATAGGAATGCAGAATTCTTGACTTTATGCTTTCAGTGTTTTAAAGGGGAGAAACATAGGCTTGCTGATCCTTTTGATGTGAAACACTTTCAAATAATGATAGAACGGCGCTTGCACGTTCCTTTACCATTCCAGTGTTTATCAGAACAAATACTACTGAACAAAGCCTTAGGTGTTGATCGTCAGATGGTTTATAAACATTAAAACTGTCCTTTTTATATTGCCAGTTTTATTCATCACTGAATTACTTTACAGAAATTACAGTGGTCTCTTACACGATATTATCAGAAATGAGTTGCTTATCAACTGCTATAACATTACTTCTGTTTTTCCATCACATCAGCTGCCCAATATAAGTCAAAGTTTGCGAAATCGAGACAGACGTCTCAAGAAAGACGCAGTTCCAGAACTTTGTCACTTTAAAATATATTTGAGACCATATCCACTATACTTTGCCAAAGCGACTGACGTGTCATCTTCGGAACATTTGGTTTGTCTCAGAGACGGCCATCTGATATTTTTCATATACAATCATGTCCAGCTCACCAAGAAACAAGACCCACAACCTGATGAAAGGAAAATGAATCAACAATTTCTATAACAATCAAAGGCATTCCAAAGGATTCAAACGACGTATTAACAGGTCATCTTCCACTGTGTGAAGAAAAAGAAGATTGTGTATGCAAGGACGTACCACAACTGAAAAGAAATCTAGAATGGGGCTCCTAAGGATAACCTCAGACGAATAGTGTGCTTTTGAATTTTTAATGTTTTCAACAGTAAGCCACATGGGATTTGAAATACATCTGAACAAGACCTACGTCATTACAGTCCTCCACAGAATTTCCAAACAACGCGGCTACGATGGAAAATTCGGAATTTCATCAAGAATATATGGATCTAAATAAAAGCTTTTCATCCTCGGCAATTTATTGATGTGGTGAAAATTGATACTATTGGTAACAATGACGGAAAGGAAAACTTCCCACTAGACATCTCCAGTGAAGATATAGAGGTCTTTAATGGAGCCATTACCTCCATTACAACAGATGACAGGAATGTGGATACAGTCGAGGATATGACAAACATCCAGTATGATCCAAATGTATTTTTGATTTGTTGCCATATATTGATGTCAGTGATATAAATTAGCAGGATGTACATCCAATTTAATATATAAAGATAAATGAAAGATTAGAAGAAGAAGAAGAAGAAGAAGAAGAAGAAGAAGAAGAAGAAGAAGATGACGACGATGCAGAAGAAGAAGAAGAAGAAAATAAAGAAGAAAGATGATGATGATAAAGAAGAAGAAGAAGAAGAAGATGATGACGACGATGCAGAAGAAGAAGAAGAAGAAAAAGAAGAAAATAAAGAAGAAAGATGATGATGATAAAGAAGAAGAAGAAGAAGAAGAAGAAGAAGAAGAAGAAGAAGAAGAAGAAGAAGAAGAAGAAGAAGAAGAAGAAGAAGAAAATATTAGGATGAAAGTTGATGCTGATATAGATATTCTCTGAGACGTACAAGACCTCCTTGAAGAAATACAGATACGTTTAATGGCAAATAAAGATGAAACTGGTTTGCGGTACTCATATTAGAATACTAGAGTATCACGATCTAAGCAACACACCATCACCACCACTATTATGCCGTTATCTTCCACCTTTCAGTTGTAAGGATGACGATATAGCCACACTGATAATGGTTATCAAACATTTTCTGGAGAAGGCTGAATTGAGTTAAACACATGAAAATGACTACAATATTGCAAGAAATCTTTTTAACCTTACGGATGAGAACAATATGTAAGCAATATTTCTTCCTGAATTTCAAGCACTGCACAGGAAAATGTAAAAAATCTTGAATTTAATAGCAGCCTATGAAACAACAGGTCTCGTTCATACAATGAATTATATGAGAGATGGTCAGTTGCAAACGACTGCAGCAAATAATTAACTTTTGAAAACATTGAGACAGCCACGCGAATCGTTTGACAATTATCAGCAGCTTTGCATATCTCAGTTCTCGTCACGTTCGTCGACTCGTTACCACATTAACATGCATTGTAGATGAGAACACCAATTTTGTAATAAGGAGTTAGTTTTCTGTCAGCCAGCTTGAGGTGAGATGGGATAAATGTTGAATGAATTCATTAAGAAAACACCCACTGAGAATAGAACATACCACATACTTTTGGCCTGTGTTAAGCCTTCACTTTCATTCTAAGCCTTAAATGGTGCTTCCAGCTATGCTGGACTTTGCTCACATCTTTCGACAGAACATTACGAATCGAATCACTTTGAAAGACGAATGAAACGTGCTCTATTAAGTACCTCCCACAATGGTAGTATTGTCAGCTTTGGATTAGACACTGCTCGAGAGATTGACTAAAGAAACGCAAATGAATGTTTTTGATTGAGGACCACCCTAAGTAATGTAATGATAAAAATGTCAACAGTAGACGAGCAGAGACAAGTGAATACAGTACTCCAGTCACTCATCTCAGGCGAGGATCCTTCGTAGATTAAGCAAGATGAGAGAAAAGGCGAAGAGATATCATCCAAAAGATCAGGTAGGTACATGAGGAAAAGCCAATTGGGCCATATTGTAAGAACATTTGGTCTTATACACCAAAGAAATAGAATGTCATTAAGCTTCGACCCTATTCTATGAAATGTATTTCACAAGGAGAATCCAGAGATGCAGCAAGAGATGTTATATTCAACAAACGAAGACATAGAAAATTCATGATTCACAAAAACGCAGCGAGAGAGGGTCTATTACGTATGACAGTGATTGAATTGATAACTTGACCCAAATAGCATGCAAGAGCATGAAAAAAAGAATAGTGAGGAGGAAAGGAAGGGGGGGTGAAGAAGACGACAACAAATTGTGGACTTGTGGACTGTCTAAGCTCTTCCATGAATACTTGCCAGTCATTCTCTAATCCAACTTTGACGGAATCATCCACCAACAAATTATATGGTGTGAAACGAGCTCTTTTGCGTTCCTCAAGATAATATCTGTCACATGGTTACCCTACGGGACATTTATAACCTAGGTTATTATCAATAGATGGGTCCCTGAGTACCTGGATGCAAATTGGCATCATTAGTAAGTTGAGTCGGAGTTTTCCATATTTATCGTTTACCGTAACGGCATACAAGTTTTCTGCCAATGCTTATCAAGAAAGTATTCAGGTTGTTTTCAAGTTGACAATCCTTGGGAATGGGCATTAAGTACACATACTTTTTCAGTGCAAAGCAGGGGTGCATTATTTTCTGTAAATAATTGACTTCAAGCCTATAGCTTGTTTTTCCACATGCGAACTCTTTGATTGAGCCGTGACCGTAACACAGTGGCAAGTAATAGAGGGTGGTTATTTCATCTTGCCGTACAAACGACGTGTTTAGTTCCAATCTTTAATACATTTTACAAATTGTATGATTGTCGTGTTACTTACAAAGCTCACGTTCAGACTTTACATAAGTGAGGTCAAAAAATGAAAGCCAGATGATATTTATGCTGACTACACTGCCAAAATTTATTGGACAACGATGGAGAATTTTAGAACTTTATCAGACGATGAGGATAAATTCTTGGAATTTGTACCAGATGACATTATAAGGTGATCATTAGAATCGTCCGGTAACCTGTGCAAGTTTCTTTTTTTCTAAACTTTTGACAGCTTTACCACTTAGAAAACTTGAATAACCATATTGATTCTCTCTCTCTCTCTCTCTCTCTCTCTCTCTCTCTCTCTCTCTCTCTCTCTCTCTCTCTCTCTCTCTCTCTCTCTCTCTCTCTCTCTCTCTCTCTCTCTCTCTCTCTCTCTCTCTCTCCTTGCCATTCATGGTATCATGGAAAGAATATGCACAGGTGTAAAGTCTGAATCAGCACAGGTTATCCTGGATAACACATAGGAAACACTACATTAGGCATTCATCTAGCATCACCAGGAGCTGGGTATATTCTAAATTTGGAGGAATAATTATAATGGTGGACATAAACTTTATTATTTATTCCAAAGTCATTTTCTTTGGTGAGTTTTCATTAACATTTTTTTCCTTTATCACATGGTTTGACTCTAAATTTTTGCCTTCTGTCAAAGGTAATTCAACACAAATCAGGGCCCGGTCAGGTCAGGGGTTGAGGGAATGGGGTGCGTTCCAAAATGTCAAAAGGGCCCGACTCTCTTTGAAAGGGCACCAAAGCAAAAGTCCGTGTTTCTTATTTGCTCAAAGTGTACATTATACACAATGAATAAAACGATGGCAAACTTTTAAGTGACTCTGTGTGTGTGTGTGTTTAAGGGGGTACTCTGGTGTAGCCATGCAAACAGTTATATACAGTTAATGTCACATCTTAGAATTTTAAAAAGTATCATGTGATTCTTTTTTGCTTTTAAAATTCACATTCATTGAAATATAAATATGCAGGTGCATGATTATATGAGGCTTACAAATTATATTATGCCTACAAATTACAATATGGGATTAACAACGTTTAAATGTATTATTCATAAAACCATCTAAAATGCCCATATATGGCTGAAATAAACATGAAGTAATACGCCTTTATAGCAGATTGAAATACATATAAACGACACTCTTTATATAGTCACAAACACCCGCATCAATTGGATGTTTGGTTCTACGAACAATTAACCTGGTGCATACAATAGTTTACACCAGCATGGAAGAATTCATCAGGCTCACAGTCATGGGATTCGGATTTTAACAGCAGAGGGCAATTCAGCTTGGGTGTCATATTACCATGGATAGAAACTATCCAATTTTTTTTTAAAATGACATTTGAATGGATCACTTTCTCTTACAGAGTTATACATTTTATGCACAATTCATTTAGCCAATTTCTTAATATATTCGAGTGACCGACTGATCGAACTCAAAGTGCTGGCATGACAGCATCACTTGGTACTTCAGGTCTTTTCAAATCACTGTTGATGATAGGTCAGCTTTATTTCTTTCTTCTTCTTCTTTTTCTTCTTCTTTTTCTTCTTCTTCTTCTTCTTCTTCTCTCTCTCTCTCTCTCTCTCTCTCTCTCTCTCTCTCTCTCTCTCTCTCTCTCTCTCTCTCTCTCTCTCTCTCTCTCTCTCTCATATATGGATTTGACACGAACGAATTCAACACATGCTATCAAACTTACGCAAATGCACACGTTGTGTGTAATTGAGCCTAATCCCTGATCCCTCACTCGTCTATTCCTCTGCCTCTTCTATGGTTTCTAGTCTATCAATTCCAGACCCCTTGTCCCTTGGACGATTTATTTAAGGAGATGTCTTCCCCCCTTTATCTTAACCAGTCAGATTATAAATTTTAACGACAGACATTTGTATTGCTCTCATCTATGTCTCCAGGCCGCCTATACTCATAAATAATCTAGTAAATGTCATTTTATGATACCTATTTTACAATTTTATTTAGCTCGTCTCAACTTCTTGTCATTTACCGCTATTGACTTTAGGTTTAAAATTTCACTCTTATCTAGCTCAATTCAATTCAATTTCATTTGATGCCACAAACATAGCAGATTCCAGCACCCCTCAGTGAACAATTAATATTGAGTCGCGCGCATCAACGTCGCAAATCATGTTTACCAGTTACGCCGACTCCGATTAAATGTACAGCGAAATTATCTCTTCAAAACTTTGCACCAATTCACAGCACAAACATCGGTATAATACGTTTGATTAAATTATATGACCATTTGGAGTAGTTTATTTAGACTCAATAAGGACACATTTCTATGTACATTTATTAAAAATATGGAAGATGACATTATCATATACATGTGAACTATTTTTATAAGGTTAAGTACATCACATAATGCAGTCAAGACTGACCAATACTCATATTGCATGCTATAATATTAATACTTATATAACGCATTATAAGGCTAATTCTTATAAGGCATGGGTGCCATAATGCAGCCCCTATAATGCTTGCATTTTGAAAGCTTTCAATGCATAATTTTCATCACTTAGCTGTAAAGAAATCTTACACCATGTAACTTGCTAGTTGTTTTGCTCTCGTTTGGCTTTATTTTGGGGGTGGGGTGGGCGTGGGAGTGCTCCTGATGTACCCAGTACAGCCCCTAAAACCAAACTCACATCGTCAGAAAGAGTTCTTATGATTAATATATTTATATGACTCATGAGGGATATCATTTTATTTTTACAGACGGATAGATTTAATAAACCTCATAAAAATATTTATTTCATAAATGGTCATGAGCCGGACAAACACAAAATTGAATTCATCTTCTAACATATAAATATTTTTCCGGTATAATTCACAGTACCCATTTTTTTTTTATTTTTTATTTTTTTTTTTTTTTTTTTGCTTTCAATACTGCTATACCTACCTGTTTCTCTTTTCAGCGTTGGCGTTGAACTTTAGCTAGCAACTTCCTAATAAAATATGATAATCCACATTAGAGACATTTTTCCAGTTCGGTCCTGTAACCCTATAATGCACACATGTGACTTATTGATATCTCTTTGACAGTTTTGGAATGCTAAATTCTTAAGTCTTAGCAAAAATAATGAGAAAAATGTGTTTCGTCTTCAGGATCTTCATTTAGTCCAGACATACCATAACCGAAGCGAAATAGAATGTCTTTAACTTTTCTAGTCCAGGTGACACGGTGAGTTTCATCTAATCTTTTCAACAATAAATAAAATTGGTGTGGGTATCCTTATTACAACTTTTATCCAGAATCGAATACATCGTACAAAATACGAGGTATCTCACGCACCCTCCTAACACAATTACATTAAAGCTAGTTTTTAGAACTCCTAAATTCTGTTTGTAAATGTTGTTGTGCAAAATTTCAATCGCTACTTAATTCATATCTCCAAATTTTTGCCCCATAAAATATGAATAGACTGGTACAAAAATATTCACATCAACTAACTACGACGACAAATTATCATCTACAACATGGAACTGTCGCGATCAATTCCAAGAGAAATAAGCCTCAGAATTACGCACTGGGGATCCGTCAAGAAGCGTGTCATCATGATGCATTGGACTGGCAGAGTATGACGGCAATTATTTTTAAACGATAGTTGGGGGAATTTGAGCTTCTACAGTCTATTTTAGAAGCGACGTTTGGGTTGAATATGACGAGAATGCCTTTAGAAGAGCAGGGCTGAATTAGCTCCAAGTTGTACAAAGTATAATTATAAAAGGTTGGTCTTTGACAATTGTGAAAGCTAGGCGTCAAATACAGAGCTGGCAAAAGAATGCGATGTAAATTTATTTTATACAATATTATGTATTTACGTTCGAGTGCGCACTAAATTCACCCTTCTTTACGGAAATGAATAAATTCAGAAAGAAAAAAAGGCATAACAATAAAACGGTTGTAAAACTCACCAGTTTACCAAAAAATGAACGAACTTTATATTTTGTTCTTCTTTCTGCGCACGAGTCACCAGTGCACATCAGTATTTTTCTGAATAACATTGTGAATAGGTTCCAACGGAAATGACAGGATTACTGCCCTAACTGACCCAAATTAGCAAAATTATCTGATAGATATATAGGTAAATTATGCAAACATATTTAATCGACAATTGATTAAATACTTACTCTTATTTATAATAGCAATATTAGATGCAATGAGGGTTATTCAAATGGTATTATTAAATAAATGCATCATCGTCTTTTCAATTGCACCATTCGTCCAGATCAGCGTTGTTACTTACCAGCATGTACCGTAAGGTTAACTAGCAAGTGCAATTTTGTATGAGATATACGATTGTAATGAACTCTGATGCAGTTTAGGATAATTTACCAAATGCAAAATTGTTACCATTAATGTGCACTTCTTGCTTAAAGGTGATAAACAAATAGTGCACAAGTAATGGTAAGTCTGAATGTACTAGGACCCACTATAAAAAGAGAAGAACTTACTCATTTCTTCAGCAAAAGTTTTGCTGTAGTCAGGGAAGGTTGCTCTTTATTGACATCTTATTATTTGTTAGATATTAAACACTATCGGATACTGTGATTGATATGTAACTAGGTAATTAATAGAACAACTGGATTGACTGGTTCGAGATGTTACCTTTCATATAAACCCGAGTAGGAGTCTTCAGTTCTACATTTATAAAGCAATAAAAAATAAGATTTCGACCAACTCAGATCCTTCTAACCGCTTGCAAATTATTATTTTATGCAATCCAACCCATCCGGATAACTGGCAAGTAGTAAAACGAACGTTTTTATTATCTTCAGAAACTGCTACACTTAAGGACTAATTTGAAATACCTATTAGGTTCACGTTACAATTGTATCCATTTTTACTAATTTGACCATCGGTTACTAATCCAAATTAGTATTACTCCATTTGAAAGACAATTTAGCCTTAAAGTTAAAAGGCTCACTAGGCTGTAACATAATGAATACATAACAGTTCATTTTATTTGCTATACATGTTAACTTTGAGCATAACTGACCTATCGTGTTAGACGAAATTTGATTTTAATTATTTAATTGTTTTTCGTGGATTTGCCATTTACGCGTGTAGGACGCCGGACATTTTGTATTATACGTCACTTTTGGCTAACGTTAGTTTAGTACTGTTGGCTCTATTGAACCTAATCCAGTCGTTGTGTGTGTGTGTGTGTGTGTGTGTGTGTGTGTGTGTGTGTGTGTGTGTGTGTTTGAGAGAGAGAGAGAGAGAGGATGTATACTGGTATTGAAAGTGATTGTACATATTCAGTCGTAGATTAACGATTACGTGGTTTTGCAAAAAAACAATCATGATTCAGAGAATTAGCAATTGTTATCCACTAATTTATCATAATCATAGATTAAAGTGAGCAACGCACTGTGACGGAAGCATTATGAAGGATGTTTACCGTGTCCAATGACACCCTCTATCCTTGATCAGTTTGTTGACCAGGTTAGGGGCAGGCGTGCCCGCTGGATAATCGATATATCTTGTTTATCGGAACATGTGTACATGGTATTGGGCCCGTGGACACATTTCCTCACATTATCACAGATTATCCAGTGGAATTGAACCGAGAGGGGAAGAGGTGGGACCTCAACCGATAGTCCGACCGAGGACATTTGTTAAATGTGATTCAACATTTTTGATCGCAGGCCTCAGCACAGTAACTAAATTAAACAAATAAAATCCTTAATAATGTTTGTATATGCATCATGTGTAAATTAACTTTTCTATTTTGTTTTATTATATTTTTTATCTGTAGCCGACATTTACAAGCATTCGAGCGAGAAAGTCAGTCATATATGATTTAGTTTCAGTTATGTACGACAAGGAATGAATTTACCATTTATACAAATTCTAATATCTTATACGCAATATATATTTTAATTAATACCAGGCTTGTCAAATACAGTCTACAATTTTTTTTTCAAAAACAGAAATATATAACAATTCTAATGACTGTAGACTTGCATGGGAAAAATAATACAATAATTATTAGCAGCAAGATGTGTACAAATGACGTCAATGGAAAAGATAAAGAATTATTTCAGTGTTTATTTGCGTGTTAGCCCTCTGATAAATAGCTTTTGGTCCATATCTAGATTATCCCCTTAAAATCAAGTCTGAAAATTAGTTAAATAGCTTAGATTTGAATGGTTGTTAATATGGTGAGAACAAGTTTGAAGGCTATATTATATTTGCTATAATAATCGCTTTGTACATTACTGGTTAATATTTACGATAACTATGGTGATATTATTTTATCGTACACATCGTACATTTACCGTTTAGATGTGTATGTACGTATGTGTGTGAGAGAAATCTAATCATTTCTTTGTTCATGATAATTGCGTCGGGATATGCTAAGAGAGTTTGATATAATGAGATAGTGTATAATGAGTTTAAGCCATCTTTGACTTCACTGTGTTGATAGACTAAAGATTATTAACATTAGATTGGTAAACTAAATATTATAAAGAAACCCAGCGGCGGAACATTTATATTATCTCAGACACTCTTGCAATGTTGTACTCCTGACTGGAATTAGCCAAGAGGCCATAGCTCTAAAGTGAACACCGAAACAAGAATAAATAAGACCGTCCTGGTTTACATTTTCCTACCAATTATTCAGTTTAAATTTATCAGCCCAAATTCCTTTTTCTGCAGAAATAATTCTCAATGTAAATAATTCATACATTTGTATTTTATTACAACAAAACGTACAAGTCTGAAGTAATTGTCTTTGCGATAAAATATTATATCCGGGTTAAATTTACAGGTATAATATATGTTGACAACCCTCCAGATAGTTCTCATCTTCTTTGCTGATCCACTTGCTTTCATTACCAATGAGATGCCTATGTTTTTAATCCCTTTATGCTTCGCGAACATTTATTTAAAACGCAGCGCCGTACAACTTTGTTTCTTTCATTACTTTATGTTTTGTTTCGTTTTTGTAAATATCCGCCGCCAAACATCATGCAGATTTTGTCAATGCTTATGCGTCTGGCGTGTGGTTGTCATTGTTTCGTTTGTGTAATAGTCCATTCCAAATTCGTTCTCTTGAGAAACAAATCGGTAGATTCAGAAAACGCAGTGTTTGTTTTTTTGAAAGCAATATTATTCTTATTTCTGCTTTACAGGTTATAGCCGTTCGCGTGATCATGCACAAAACCTAAACTTTTTTTCAATATATCTCTCTTCAAAGACCTTACGTTTTCCTTGGCTGTCACCATATATTTTGCTGTAAGACACAATCTTTGTCTTCTAATCATAAATTCTGCCACATAATCCCACTCATCATTTGATCTGATCATTTGTAATCAATCCCTTTTGCTTGGCTTGGGGATCACGAATGTGGCAGTGACTATTTTTCAGTATTCTTAAGAAGTAATATTCTCAAACCTCATGGGCTAAGGAAGAAATGGAAACTAAACAGCTCAGATTGGGAAATGTTTTAGTCCATGCGCGAATTAAATTTGAAATATGATGGTTTTGACAACGTAGTGTATTAAACGCTATATTTAGAAACGTGTTGCTGTACTGCCAATTTATGAATTGACATTCATAGTGTAACATCAGAGTCCGAGTCACAAGGACGAATAAACCCATACATATGAAACCGGATCAAAACCGTTTTAAGTAAAGAATAATGATAGCACTGCATTGAAATATTAAGGAGATAATAAAGTTCTTAACATATTTATACAATATGACATCTGGGTTTACATGATTTCAAAAGAATAATAATAAATAATTGTGATGCTTATAGATGTAGTAGCGTTTAACGTCACCTCTGTATAATAGTGGCCACATAAGACTTATGTCATTGAATTGCTCTAAAAAAGAAAAGGATTTGTTGACGATTTTCTCTTGATTGGCAACGATCAAATAATACTAGGGGGTAACCAAGGTGATTAGTTTGGAACACAAAATTGTTGTCTTATTTATAATATTATCTTTGTTTCTAAGTTAGGACGAATTAGTATGACAAATGGAAGAACAATACATGGTTTCTGAAAGTATATGGTTCGTATTTGGTCCTTCATACACTGGTTTAGTTGCATTAGAATCGTGTTTGTTAGTTAAGTGAAAAGCCAATTAAGTTCGTCTGAGTCAAATCGATGGTCCATTTGCTTAAAAAATAAGCTTTTGAATGAACTCTAAATGCAGCTTGATGCAGTCCAATACCCTAATTGTATATTGATTTAACAGGCTGATCCGTACAGTCCTGTTAAATTTTTAATCTTCCTTAAAGACATGTATAAACAAGCATGACCTTCCAATCTGCTTCCCAAGTTGTAGTTATCTTCACTCTTATCAAAATCCAGGATTTGTGACATTATCTAACATGTGAAAGAAAAATTAGCTTTCAGTCGATAGTAAGCCCGTTTTTATTTTGTCTGTCCCACAGCAGGAATGAGATAACTGTTAAGATATAACTTTCGGTCATCATGAATTCGATGCAATCGGCAAAAGTACATAAACGAGTTTTAATATTTCTAAAATTTCAACCCATCTTCCTCTACCTAATACTGAACTCTATTTAGGCTTATCTGTAATTGACGGTCAGTATACATACTTTTTCATCAATAGCATATCGAAAGGTCATCGACATATAATTTGCAGTCATTTCATGGAATAGGGAATTTCACAATGCTGTTAATTACGATGCTGAATAGTGTGACTGCAAATGTGCTACCCAGTGTATAACATTCATAAAGGATCCTGCGTACATTGATTCTGAAATTTCCATCCTAAAAGACTGGATATATAAGTTAGGTGACCATCCCATTAGATCCAAGATGTGATGTGATAACTTTTTCCGAGTCGTATGATTTATATGCTCTGTACTTTTTATTAAAGCTTCTCTGATAAATGATTCAAGCATCACATAACGGTTTATTGTGGCTTTCTGATGCGTGAATGCACAATAGGAGTTCTTTAGATTCAAGATACCATAAAAGTCTATCATTTATCATCCGTTCCATTTTATCGACAGTACACCTTGTTAATTACATAGGCCGAAATTTGGAAGGATTGGAATGGTCCATTCCAGATTTAAGGATTGGTGACACGGTTGTTTCTAACCAAAACTGCAGGAAGTCGATAGTTTTCAATTTTTCAAGGTTTCGCAGTGTACTGAGAAATGCATCAGGTACGTGTTTCAAAATTTGATAGTGGATACCATCAGGTCTTTCTGAAGAATTATGGGACCGATCAAGCGAGTCTTAAAGTACACTGAAAGTGAACGGTTTATTTTAATCTTCAGCATCAACAGGTATTGAACTTAGAGTAACTCTGCTTTTTTGTTTCGCTCACGCCATGCAAGTTTTCAGAATAATTCTCATGCTAGGAATAATTTTGGAGAATGTTTCAGTTGATAACTGGTACGTTAGTCACCATTTCATTTCGTTGAAGGGTTTGAAGAAACTGCTTTTATGTTCTGCGAGTGATTTTCATTCTATATTTCATGATGATGATATGTTGGACTTAGAGCAGCTTGCAGATGTAGACTCTTCATGTTTTCCTTTTGCTCTCTGTAATAGTTCTACGAGATTTAGATTCGTATATACGGTATTTATTCATATTTTCGGTTCAAATACATTGAAATGCTGATGGATTTGTTTCTTTTCCCTGTTGGTGCTTTTTCCTGTGTCGTCAGACCAATATTTTTGATACGCTTAAAAATCGCAGACGTTTTTGGCACTTTATACCCAGTAGTGATTATGATGGAACATGATGCGAATCCTTCTCGTCAGCGCATTGTTCATAAGTTTCATTATCAGCTCTCCATTTATAGCTATTTTACCAACGTCGCAGACGACGAAACATATAAATACAAAATCGGCTGCCATAAAATTAATACTGCGCTGACCGCTGAGAATATCAAATATATTTTGGGCTAAAATGGTTTGTTTTACCGCCAAGTAAATAACAAAATAAATAATAACAACAATAGCTAGTGCTACTACTACCACTAACATAGTTGCCACTACATCAACGACCATTCTCAACGTTAAAACTCTTTCTCCTAATAATACTACTTATTCTTATGTTCATTCTTTCCCACTTACTAATACTATAACTACTACAGCTACAAAAATGACTTATTCTCATTTTTACCAATTTCGAATACAATCTTGAGTGCTTTTATTTATCTTATCTTCTTTGTTTCTCTGTTTTCACCTTTTCTGTTTATGGTATAATATTTTTATGCAAATTTTGTTATTTCGGCTGTAATTTGCAGACTTATTACTAATAATACACAAGCAACAAAGCAACAAAAAACAACCAAACAACAGCAAAGCAACAAACAGGAACAACAAAGCAACTTGATAATACTGAATTAATAGTCTGTAATATGATGTATTAATAATTAGCTAAAATGAAAGAATAGCACTATCGAGCTTTGCTGAATATGTTATATTAAATGTAATAAACAGTATAACCCTTGTATTATAGATGGTTTGTTGAATAATTAAAAGAAATTAGGAAACAACGTGCAGCTTGCGTCTCTAATATTTGTATGCAGTTTACTTTTTTCCAAAGTAGTATAGTTGTACTACACATTATTATGTATACTGTGTTACCAGTCATGCTTTAGACACATGACGACGCCATTTTCAGGCAAATGCCAATTTATAGGTTAAAGATGTATTAAAGTCAGTGCAATAATGTCAGGAAGAAGTTACAGATTTAAATCAAAACATGATTGGCAGTTATCACGAAAAGGAACGACATCAAGTTAGTTACCTTGGGCCCAGAATACTTCTATGGAATTCATGATATTGTTATTGCTAAGTCTCACTCTCATGTGGGTTTTTAGATTTCCATTCGCATGAAACAACACTTCCTCGCTGAATTTGTTTATAATACATTATGTTAATATAGATAATATCTATTACTAATCGAAACGCTTCAATCAATACAATAACAAACTCAATAGTATTCACTCAGACAAGTTGTGCAAATTTATAGCTATTTTTGTTTAGTTTTAATACTTGGTAAAAGAAAGTTCATGAGATACCGGTATGGAAGTGACGTTAGTGGCTTGAACAAATTATACAGTATATAGAAGGCAAAGAGTAATAAAGCTAGCAGTCAATCCACTACAAATTATTATCGTTTCGTCAATATAAATGAAACTCGTGAGAGTTTTGGCGGTGTCTTGTGGTCTTTTCGTTTAGCAATGGTTGATAACCAGTGTCAAGCCATATCTATATCACTTAGTACAAATCTATGTAAAATAAAGAGCTCATCTGGATGAGTAGGCCGAATCTTTCCAGACATCGATTTGCTGCCCGCCATTGTCTTGCTGCTGTAGTCTGGTATCCTGACTTTTGTTTCTCATGCACTTATTTCATCATGTGGCGGATATTTATGAGGTGTATGAACTATTATCAATGACAAGGGTCTATGATCTCTCTCTCTCTCTCTCTCTCTCTCTCTCTCTCTCTCTCTCTCTCTCTCTCTCTCTCTCTCTCTCTCTCTCTCTCTCTCTCTCTCGTAGCAAGGCTAAATAATACCATTTTTTTAAATTAAAAATATCAGGAATTCATATTTGACATCTCTGCATTCCTCTATCCATCCTCAACTACTACCCTCCATTGTTCCGACTAAATGTTATAGTCCAGTCATGCAACGTGCGTCATATAAAACTCGAAGAACGAAAGAAATACAATTTCATAAAAGGGTAATTTAATGTCAATGAATTTATTTTATAATACACAAACATAAAAATTATATAATATTGATGCATAAGTACAAAAAGGAATTGTTTTTAAAATTAGCTGCTGCTTTTGTCGAGACGATTCGCAAAATATGTAAATTACGGAAACAATATGTTTGAACAAGATAAATGCTAAAAATAAATCTATTTTAAATGATACATTGACATACTCCTTAACATTACAGTTCTTAATGTGCATTTAAATGATGCAGTTTTATTCGCTAGAGTAGAAGAGTTTTGATTTGCTTCTTTTCACCTTTCCATGACCAATTCATTATCCACGGAGGTCCGAAGTTTCCCCGGGAGAGAAAAGGCTGTAGTAATTCTTGGGAATTCACACTGAATCATGAATAACACATTTTGACAGCATATAGATGTTATAAATTTAGATCAAAACCACATATTTTGCTTACGATACTGATTTAAAAGCAAGGACTGGTGAACATTGTGTTAAGAAAGGTGCTGTGAGCTTTTGTAATGCATGTATATAGTCAGACAACACACATTACTAAGTTTACTTAAGGGCTTGCTTACCGACTACATACAAGAATGTGAACTGTATTTGTGGAGGGTCACTTCAGACTGTTGATTTCTGTCTTGAAAAACTAGAAATGTCTTCATCCATGTCGGGTGAGCTTACCTTCTCTTGTCAAAATGAGTGGTGCAAATAGCAAAGACCAATAAGTCTGGCATAATATATATATATATATATATATATATATATATATATATATATATATATATATATATATATATATATATATATATATATATATATATATATATATATATATACGCATGCATTAACCCGTAAAAGAGCATTAACAGCTGACAACAATGAAAAGGAGGCATAACTACAACAGTCGTAGGACATAACATGCGCCTCGGATATCAGTTATATCTGTCACAATCCCAGACAATTTATCAAAAGCCTTGAGGCTAGTTTTCTATACCAGACTTATTATACATTCTATACAATTAAGACGAGAAGGGGTATAACTCTGACAAAAGCCCATTACAGCGTGACAACAGATAGTTGGTGCATGTTCACATGATACCATGAATGTCTGAAAACATGGCAATTCATCAAATTATGCGTAAAAGTTTTAAACACAAATTATCATATAATATATAATTATCAAAGTTAAAAAAGTTTTCTTTCTGTGTTTATAACTTCCGTTTGTAAATTCTGAAATTGCATGCTACATGCAAGAACTACTGACGTCCACAATTGAAGACTTTCACAACGGAATTGCTCCACTGAGTTGGTCAATTTATGTTTAAGAAACACGCACATAATTCATTTGATGAAGAATCTTACTAAGTACACATGCAATCAGAAGTTTAGTAGAATGAATTTAGAACATCCTAGCGAAAAATGTAAACGAGTGTAAAACTATTTACTTAGACTTTTAATAAACATATTTGTTGGTCATGCTGATTGAAGATGCAATACAAAGTTGTATATTCGAATTCCAGAAAGCAAAGGTCGTTATAGCGTTATAGTACATAGTAATGTGCGTATATATATATATATATATATATATATATATATATATATATATATATATATATATATATATATATATATATATATATATATATATATATATATGTATGTATGGGGGTGGGGGTGTGG
>JAEAOA010001352.1:177500-267500 GCA_016746295.1 Potamilus streckersoni
TCATCCAATCGCCGTGAGATCATTGGCAGCAGATTCGACATTCACGTAATTATTGGCAAATTACAAAAACCAAAATGTGGTTGGACATTGCCAGGTCCCAAGTATACTGACATTTATAATCCGCTAGACCAGCAACTTGATGAGAACGATAATCCACTACC
This sequence comes from Potamilus streckersoni, assembly GCA_016746295.1. Lineage (NCBI taxonomy): Eukaryota > Metazoa > Mollusca > Bivalvia > Unionida > Unionidae > Potamilus > Potamilus streckersoni. The sequence continues at coordinate 177,662 of JAEAOA010001352.1, forward strand.
AAGGCAAGAGCCTTACAATAAAACGGATGCAATAGGGATGCGTCATGACATCTGTTATCGTGATCACAAAACCTCGAAAGACGATTGTTATAAAGTAATGTTAGACGAATTACGTGATATGAAACCGACAAATCTACGAGAACGGTTTGATAGAAAATTTGTTCAGTTAATGATGGAATGATTGAAAAAAATACAAACTCAGACATGGGAAAGATCTTGCAGCCGAACTACACAAATCTAAAAAAAAAAGTTAATGAGACGTAAAATTGTCGCTAATGCTGTTGGTCATATATTGTTTTAGCAAATATGCTTTTAGTGTACCTGTTTCGGATAAAACAGGAAAATATATCATTGATGGGCTAAAACAAATAATATCGAGTGCAGAAATAGAACCAAATAAAATCTGGACTTATTAAAAAATCAGAGTTTTTAAATAAAAAAAGTTTTTACCATCAAATAAATATAAAAATTATGTTACATGAAACGGTGGAAAAGCGTTGTTATTGAAAGATTTAATCACACATTAAACAAAAAAATACACAAATATTTGACAGCTAAAAACACGCACCGATATGTCGATGATCTTTCTCAAATCGTGTACAAGTACAATAACACGAAACATCTAACCATCAAAATGTCACCAAGTGAAGCTATTACAAATCCGATTTTAGCAAACACAAACATGTATCGCAGACATAAATTTCAAGTGGGCGATAAATTTTGGATTTCTCTAACGAAAAAGGTATTTGATAAAGGATTTACTCCAAACTGGATCAAAGACGTATTTGTGGTTTATAAAGTATTTATGACAATACCCGTAACATACGCGTTAGAAGATCTGGCAGGCAGTGGAACCTATCATAGGCAGTTTTTACGAACAAGAACTACAGAAAACTGAACAAGATGTTTTTCCTGATCGAAAAAGTGATTAGGAAAAAAGGCAATAAATGTTTATTGAAATGGAGTGGGTATATCTGTAAATTTAACAGTTGGATCCCAACAAAACACTTAACAAAATAATGTTTCTATAATGTTCATCATACTTACGCTTGATAGAGTTACATCAAATTTAAAATCTTAACAAATATGAAATCGAATTTTATATTTTTCTGTCAGTCTGAAATTTTGATGTTTAAAGTAGATGTGATCAGCTGCCAAAACATTTGTTGTTCGGCGACGGTAAAATACAATTTTGTTAATTTTTAGCAATGTTATACTTGACATATTTTCCAATGGTTGGTTTGCTGTAATTTGACCTGTCAGCAACATTAACCATTTCATCGTCGTTAGACTCGTTGTTGTACAAAGTATCATCTTCACTATAACCAGCGGATTTGTATATCTTACCGTCAGAGATTGTAATATTGTCTGCGACCTTATCGCCAGAGATTATATCGCTAGTATCTTCCGTGTATATTTGAGCGAGTCCTTTCATCAAATCCATAAAAGAATATACTTTTATCTAACTTGTTTTTATAAGATGACTGTTGAGGTAAAATATCACAAAAAAAGTTTAAATATCAAATTACAACGAACTAGCCGAAGCGGTAAGAAAATGTCATGTTAAAGTGCATATTCCATTGGCGTTATTGTCATACAAAGTGATTCTCATAAAATATTGTTAACAGCAGCAGAAAAAGTAAAATTAATAAAAGTGCAGTAATGAAGCTAAAATTTGATCGCATTGATTTTATGCCAATTGTTTATCATTGCTTGATTAAAAAGGAATCCGACTTTGCTAATCATAGATGGCGTCGGTGTTTCTCTTACAACAGCGTGTAAAAAAGATTAAACCTAGACTTTTAATCAAACAAAATGCTTGACAAACAGCCAATATAACTTACAAAAAATGCTCGATCAGATACGATCTTATTTGCGAGGTTTAAAATATGATATGGACGATTTGATACGCGAGTTTCGTATTATTGACATTATGCTAACAGACATTTAGCCAATGAGAGTCAGCAAGTATGAAAAAGATTTTTAAAACATTATGATAAAGATAGGATATGAAATATAATTTACACTTAAGGAATAATATCATTTACCTGATCTAGCCCGCAGTAGACACTCACTCACTCACTCACACACACACACTCTCTCTCGATCGATCGATCGATCGATCTATCGATCGATCGATCGAAAATGCTTGCATATACTTATGTGGCTTTCTTCTAGAATGTTTTGAAATCTTCCTGCTGACATTTTTTCGCGTTTTAGCTTCTGATACATTTACGATTTTTATCGTGATGACTCTTTTTCACGTTTATGTTTTGAGTGGGTACTTTATAGAATGTTCTATAAAATTTACATGTCCATGGCTATTCATATATGAGGCTCTTGATTGATGTAGATATTGATTTTCAAACTGTGTACATCAAAGGCTTGGCCTATGGAGATATTGATTGATTTCCAGATTACATTACATCGTGTAACATCTGTTAGGTGCACATACAATATATTAGTGTCAAAGTATATGATGATATCTGCCTTTGGGTTTTTGTGTATAAATTGTCTTGGGTGTTAGTGTTTTAGGGTAGAGAGAGAAGATGGTAATTTGTTTTTATTATCAGAGCGAGGAGGGGATAAAAAGTGGTGCTTGCGATAGAATTGGCCTTTAGATTAACTACTATGCTCTCATCCTTGGTTTTATAATATACATATTTAGGCATCATAACTTTTATATGTGCGTAACACAACTGTTCTCCATATGGTACAAAATAAAAACACCCCCACGAAAGTATTGATAGAGGGATCTCAGGTGCTGACAACCATGCCTTGTCTAACTCGGACCACCTCGGCTATTTCTGTCAAAAAAGCCTTAAATATATCTGTGCATAGCAAATTGCAGAAATAATCATGCATTTGCTGGCTATATGTTCTCAAAATATGAAACCGTAATCTATTTCAAACATTGCGCTTATTCATACAATCGGATTTGCCGTAGGATTGATGCATTTCATTTTCTCGGTCAGTCATTGTTTCGTGAATTAGCTGAGGTTGTTCGAATGGTAGCTAATGATATTTATCCTCAAACATTCTAAGTTCAATTCGCAGGAACGAGAGAGAAGTTGCGAGTAGCCTTGTGGGTGTGTTCCAAGATAACCGGTGTGATAATTGCTTTAAAGTGCTTGCTCATGAAATAGTGAGAACAACCCGTTAAATTAACTTTGCGGCGGAATGTCCAAAGATACAAACCAAGTCTGATGATAATTATTCTGCACAACAAATGGGCTATGTACAAAAATTCCATTTGATGTCATAATCTTGCTTTTTTCCGACACTCCGTAAATCTATTCTTAATCCGATGATAAAAAACGGGGTAATATAAATTATTAAAGAAAAGGCGTTCTGATCTAAAACATAATTTAACAATCAGCAAAGTTAATAAATTATTCTAACGATTCTACTGCAAACCCTTTTGTGGATGAATATCATTTCAGTGTGATTCCTTGTACCAAGAGGTGTTTAGCATTCCATGTTGCTGGTGCGAAGTAGACGATTTTCATCCTGTTATTTATTTCTGTCATTGGTGATAATTCGGCTCATGGCAAAGTCTCAAATGCATGTTTTACATCTGATAAGTAGTAGGATGTAAAATATACGATGTCAAGGCTTGTTTTAGAACAATATTTCACACGGTAGATATCGAAGCACTTATTCCAACATTCCTGACATACGAAATCCCTGAAGGACATGATAGCTAAGTATAGATGGCAAATTGACTTAAATATTCATACATATAAACAGACGGATAGGCATCATACATATACATATACATAATTAAGGTTTAGGAGGTAAAACAACTTTTAAATAAAAACAGTGTATGATATATCTCTTTATTATATATACGCATAGTAATGTTCACATTGATCGATTGTCGCATTTGTTATCGGACAAACAAACTCAGTGAGATACTTAACGACTCCCTGACGATTTAGAAAGACGGTGTAGATAATTATATTGTATATTGGGAGTTATTAAATCATAAGCTTTCTACAAACTGACAGGGACGAGGTAAATAAATCATAGAAATAGCTTGTAGCAAAATAAAATATTTAAATCCAAAACTGTGCAGGAACCGTGGTGTTTTAGTGGGGAGCTCGCTGTACTTGACCGAAAGGTTGAGAGTTCGAAAGCTAGTCAAATCATCTGAGATGCTTTACCCTAATGCGTCATGGAACATTACTTCAATTAGGACAGCATTAGGTAAATATGTTTGTTCGTGTATCATAAAGCACCAAAAAATGCAATATATGAAACGAGTGGAGCTGGAATACGAGGATAATTTATACTCCATGAATACTCTGGATACTACTGCTCGGGTACTGAAATCAGAAACTTAATTTTTGATAGACGTGACAAGCTGATGTATGTATATCCAGGAAATCTAAAAAAAGCCAATTCTAGTGATAATAATAGTTCAATATCTGCTCTAGCTCCCTCTTCCCTTATATATATATATATATATATATATATATATATATATATATATATATATATATATATATATATATATATATATATATATATATATATATATATATATATATATATATATCTGTGTGTGTGTCCGCTGTTAATATAGCGAAATGTCTATCCTTGTAATATTCTGACTTTTATATGAACTTTCATGAATATTTCCTTTGATACTGAGGTCTCTAACCACGTTTAGAAAACTAACGTTGCTAATTTGTTAATTATGTTTCCTGAGAAATTGTTTTATAGTTGTCGATTTGAACAGTACATCTGTGAGTCAGAGTTGCTGTCAGTGCCTTGATAATCACTGGTCTAACATAAAGTAAATAATGTGCACTCGCTTTCGTTTTCTTAATCGATATTATAACAAGCAAGGAAATAATTCTTACTGACTTTTATAGTTGTTTCCAGTCCGCCTTGAATCATATTAAAAAGTCTTTCATAGTTACTGCGCTAAATATCAATCCAAGGCCATGTTGGTCTATTGGGTCCTTAATTTTATCACTGGTGGCCACAACGCATTCGGTAACACCTATGTACTCAAATCCAAGGATGAAATTTAGCTTCCCTTAACATCGGCTTCTCAAAATGAGAGTTGTAGTTTGTCCGTCCATTCGAAAATCCGTTGGTACATCCATCTCGAGAAGCTTGCTAACAAAATAACACAAAAACAACTTACATTAAGTTTAGCTTAATTATTTTGAAATGTAGATAACTTAACTTAATTTTCGTGCCATGACACCATTATTTTTTTTACACACTTTATGTTCGTAATTCTAGGTACAAGATTAAGTAAAATTCACTTGTGAAAGATGAATAACATTTGGTAAGTATGTGTAGATGACCATTTTAGACCTTTAAACTATAAGAGCAATTCATTTTTATATATAAACCTTCAGGAATTAAACCAAATCAGACAGACAAATGTAATTTGCAATAATCTTGGTATGCACATCACGTGATTAAATTTTCATGCAATTAGAGCATTATTTTCATGTTCACAAGGTTTCATTTGTATATCACGTGGACATTTTGGTCTGCATAATTGAATTAGTATCATGTGTGCTCTAAGAACACAACTGGATGTAGAGGTAGATTGAGAAGTATTTTCGGTTATATTTACCAAGTATCATTCGGTTATATTTACCAAGTATCATTCGGTTACATTTATGAAGTATCATTATTATATGAAAGTTGTGTGCTACCTGTAGTAGCTCCTTACAAGTAATGGCCAATTCAACTCCGAATATCTATGTATGGAATTCGGCTTGTAATTCTTATTTAATCATGATAATGTTCAACAAATATATTGTGTAGTACATTCTGCTCTTCCATAATCATGAATGTTTATTTGAGTTAAAACCATGCAATATACCTGGTAACCATTTTTATGTACTATCCGGCAACCCTCTACAAGCAATAAAAGGTCGGTAGTCTAATATTACCATCGTCACCATAAAAGGACAATCTATAAGTTTCTTAATAACTTTATTCTAGACATAGAGTAGCAAACCATTTATTTAATATTAATAATTTGTTACCAAATAAAGAAATAATCATAGTTTTGGACAATAAAAATATCACTTCAACAGATTTTTGTATAATCAAGACATGCTTGTTTAAATGTCATAAACAGATAGTTCTGACACTGAGCGTATTGTATTGGACAGCCTAATTTTAGCTCACTGATTAAATAACAGCGGAAGTTTAATAACGGGACAAACAATAATTCATAATTTCAAATTCTTCGTGGTAAGATATTTTTTATATTGCAAGTAACGACCTTACTTTGAGCATCGTTTCTAACAGACTCATATGTAGCCAAGAAGTTCCATAACTACTACTGCTCTATAAGGAAAGCAAGAACTCGGAAAATTGTATTTTCATTTGACTTGTGCCTTATGAGCAACTATACAGATATTAATATTTGATTTTCCTTACGGTGCGTAACCACTCGTTGAGCACCCAACATTAATCCTTTTTTCGCTGTTTGTTTTCTCCTCGTCTTTGTTATTCTTGTGGTTTATGTTTTTATATCTTTCTGGTCAGACTTGATATAAAAAATTGACATTCACTGTTCCATATAACACAGGATCATTAAACGCATTTTTCAAAAAAAAACGTACCATCCTTTAGTAAGAATTTCTTATGAAGAGAACCGCATTTTACTTTAAAAAAAAAGTTGAGCACGCATTCATTTTTGGAATGGTCGCTCAATATAAACATTTCTCATCCAGTATATGGTATTGTATACTATTCCGAAGATATATTTTGCGCGTATTTTAAACATATGAGTACATTCTCTCTCTCTCTCTCTCTCTCTCTCTCTCTCTCTCTCTCTCTCTCTCTCTCTCTCTCTCTCTCTCTCTCTCTCTCTCTCTCTCTCTCTCTCTCTCTCTCTCTCTCTCTCTCTCTCTCTCTCTCTCTCTCTCTCTCTCTCTCTCTCTCTCTCTCTCTCTCTCTCTCTCTCTCTCTCTCTCTCTCTCTCTCTCTCTCTCTCTCTCTCTCTCTCAAATGCAATGATGAGACACCTAACCACTAATTCATTATATTCTATAGTTAGTAATGTTGAGATGGCGAGGATATACTCCGACTGCTCTATACCAGAACGACACACCGTCTTCTTATGCACAATAATGCACAGTCAGAAAAGATCCCATTCCTACTTCACACTCGTCAATGGAAGATCAAAGGATAGCTATGACTATCGCAATGCGAGTTTTACCCAGTGATTCTAAACGGTTTAGATTCATGGATATTGCCAAAATTCCTTATTAATATATTAATATTAATTAATATTATTATTTCTTTCAAATAATGTAGCCTCACTAGATCGTCTAACCTGAAACAAGATCCAAGGAATGCAATATACTGTAGTTCCAACCTTGTTGTAGTTTGAAATAAAAATAAGAACCAGGTTGCTTTATTTATCAATCATCTATGTTACTTTTAATACCTAATCGAATTGCATCTCCCGTGAAAAATCTTAAGTTTTGTATGATTTTAGACATTTCCCACAGCTAAACTATAATGAGTTAGTTTTCTCTTACATTTCCATACTTCCATAGAGAAAAAGAGCACATCTTAAAGTTATCTTGAGTTATATATATATATATATATATATATATATATATATATATATATATATATATATATATATATATATATATATATATATATATATATATATATATATATATAGTTATTAAGTTTTGTCCGCATCCACGATAAATATATGACCTTGATCAGGAGCTTAGAGGTTTCTAGAAGACAATTTGTATACAATTTGATGTAAATTAGAATGCTTGGATTTTCCAGACCACTCGATTCCAGCATATGTTAAGTGAAATATGTATATCACGAGTTTGGTAAAGAATTATTAATTCCTGTTGTATGGTCAGTTTGGAGAATTACCTATAATTGTGTTCAAATACATTTCACAGAAATTATTTATTAAAATTACTTATAGAAACTATGAAATGCTCATTGACTTTTAAGACTAAAACCCTATTTTGAGATTATTGAAGACTCATTCAAAGACATTCTGGATTATATCATTGTGACACATCAAGATTATTGGAATTTAAAAGATTCTATATTTTTGGATTTGCTCTAAAACTGAAAGAGTTTTTGGGGATTTAATTCACAATATTGTACGTTCTTCTTACATTTTCACCTTGCAACTTAAAGAACTAACTTTTTCAATTTTACCTAAATGTTTGGTTTCGCTTCTTTATGTTACATATTTTAAGACCTGGATATACTAAATATCAGAGAAAACAAAATTTGATCAAGTATTCGTTAAACCGTGTGAGATGCTAATATAAAACAGGTAGATCTTTTTAGCATGGTCTAATTCATTTATCAGATTTTTAAAAACCTTTCTATGCTTAAAGAAGTTTAAAAGTAAAGAATTTCTTTCAAATTCGGTTTTTCTTCCTAGAAATTATTTGTCAGCAAATTAGTCTAAGTATGAAGTCTTAGCTTTAGGTTGGTACATTTGTAGAAAGTCGTTAGCCGAGAACAGTGCAAGAAATTGATTAATCTTCAATACGATTCCCTTATTTAAAGTGATTCTCTGTACACCAATTTGATTTACTAAACGAATATACTGCATTTTTCATTGCATGACAGAGGCGCAAGGGATATCAAAAATATCGATTTAATTTCTAGTAATAAGCCTCCGTCACAGTAGAGAGTTGCACAAAAAAAACTCTGGACTAAAATTCAAATAAACCACTAACACTACAGTGTATAGAAATCATCATGCAAGAAAATGATATAATACCATTCCAGTTTCTTAAAGCGGATGCACAAAGTTGTTAGTTATTACGAGTACACATGTTTCCAAAATGCAGTTCAGATAATCTACTATCCTCATGAGATTTATTTCTAACATTATTTCATAATTCTAACTGAAAAATCTTTGATTGTATAGGAAAATAACTATTATGGTTTTAAAAGTATTTTAAAATTCATCTACCACAACAGTATGAGAGCTTCTCTAGTACCAGGTTACTGATCTGACATAAATTTACATTCTTTTTATTTATTTTCAACAAAGTTATACATTAACTTCAATTAGCATAATGGAGTGATGCATGTCATCTAATATTTTACCGTGTGTGTGTATGTGTTTGTGTTAGGTGGATCTAACAAATGGTTCATTAAAATAAAGTATGACCAAAAGTATGACCACATTTGTATTTAAACTACTTTTTGTCTTGAGTATTACTTCATTTAGTCAGACCTTTAGAGGAAGAATTTTTTTATCAAGAATCAAGTACAATTTTATGTATACTTATAAGCTATTCTATAAGCTATATTTAGGATAAACGTTCCATACAAATATATGCCATTAGTAGGTGCATCATCTTCTTTAGCCAGGGTCAAGTTCAGGACAGACTTCAAGGACAAAATTCAAGGGCGCCATCAACAGTTAGAAAGGATACACATCCTGTTCACGTCTTATTGTTTAGCTGAAAATGCTCTTGCAACCGACTGAATTAATACGAAGTGGCAATTTGTATACTTTCATTCGACCAGGGAAAACTAGATCCGTTCTGTTCAAACTACCTTTTAAAATCAATACGATTTTATCATTTGTGTTTGGGGTGGGATTAGGGAAGGTATTTAAAGAATGGGCACAAGACATGATTTTATACAACTATGTACATATATAAGCGATGAACAGTCTAGAAAATAGAAAAAAGTCTTTTGTCATATAAAATAATCATTAAGACGAAATGTTAAAATACAAGACCTGGATATCACATCTTACTGAAGAGTTTGTTGAAATCCACGATGATAGTTACAAATGTCAGCAGGTAGTATAAAAAGGTCTTGGTTTGCAATCGTACAGTATGAAATTTAAATGTTTTGACATGATGATAATAGTTTCATGACCAATTAAAATACTAATATTGTGGTATTAAACCAAATTCACAGCTAGTTACTTCCATAAATGAGGCAAAAAATGATAGCTTGTTAATTACGTTTCCAGTATGTACAAATGTATGTCATATTTAAATTCAAACAATAATTTACGTCTTGTCGTTATATATGAAAACTCGTTAATTGTGTAACTTTCACACGATCTGTTTCAATAGAGACACTTACACTTAAACTTCATTGGAATAGCATGAGATTGAATCAATAGCTGCGGTCCTCCATTTAGTACCCATATTAAAGCCTGGTTAGTTACTATTATTAGTAAGGTACAGCGTGAAAACAAAAGTCATTGTGCTGACAGTAACTATTTAGTTGTCCTTATCGTGATAATAAGAATCTAACAAATTAAATAAAATCTGCAAATGTGTCAACAAAAGCGTGCTGATAAACTTTTAGGGTAAGAAATTAAGTTTACTATGTGATTCTACCACGCCAGTACTTGTAAAATTGATAAAAGACTTAATTATTGTAACAAAAGCAAGGATACGCAAAAAAAATCATAATATAATTTCTAATTATTTTTAAACCAAACATATACCCAATATTGTCAAGGAAGTTTATGAGTTGATTGTATCTTCATTATGAATATAGAAAAGTAGTGCGGAAATAGATTTGCAGAACAAATTATAATAATTTTGAGTATAATATTTACTTTGTCAATAATATATACAAGGTTCCAGAAATATGTTTGATGATTCTTTCATATAACTAGTTTACTTTTGAAAATATATTTCAATGACAAATACAGTCTTTATCAAATCTCTCATGTCAGATACTGGTAATGCAATTTATTAGCCCATTCTCTAGTACTATTAAAGTAATACATTTGATATTAAGGTGAAAACTCACTTCTGCTCTTTTCTTGTACTCTGGCTTCCATTTACAAGTTATGTACGCTTCCGACGGTGTGATTGGAGAGATATTGCTATATGTAACTGAGAAAAGCTTGTAAGTGCTGCCCCAAAAAGAAAATAACACCTTTGTACAGCAACAACAGTTTATATAATAATACAATCTAGCAGACTAGAGAATTATAATCCTTTGCAATATATCAAGTCATGCAACGAGTAACAAGTATCTTCTAGATCTCATGCTGCAGCGTCCAAACCCACACGGCCATGCAGTTATCCCTCCAAAAGAATGGAAAAGCATAGGGGTGCATGAAAACTTTCTCTGCCACACCGAATTTAGTACTAAGCAATATGCATGAAGTCATTTAGTTTCGAATGAGAAAAGTCAGGTATATACATTATACAATAATTATAAACTGACTAATGTATACCTGTGACAAAAAACTGTGTGTGTCTCTCTCTCTCTCTCTCTCTCTCTCTCTCTCTCTCTCTCTCTCTCTCTCTCTCTCTCTCTCTCTCTCTCTCTCTCTCTCTCTCTCTCTCTCTCTCTCTCTCTCTCTCTCTCTCTCTCTCTCTCTCTCTCTCTCTCTTGTGCATGGAAATACACATTCCATTACAGTAACGGTCTGCAAAATGTTCCTACATATTTCAGTAAATATTTAATTATGACCCAAACACAATAGTTCAACTTAGTGGTCGTTTACAATCTACAGCCAGCATGCATCCATACAGAGTTTGCTGTTATTTAGCATATGTACATATGACCTTGTGATCTCTCAGGGGCTCTGAGACGCTCGGTATCTTATAAACTGGTCATATTCAACTTGTTTGATGCTGGGTCATCTGCATATGTTGGAAACTTCTGCTCTGCTTATCTTGCAAACAAATGGAAACATTTTTATCACCTTACACAAAACGTGCCAATAAGGGATGAAGTCTTTCCCATGCAAATTATAAAAAGTATGGGCAGCAATACATGCAAATAAATGCAGAGACGCACAGAAAGAATCTTGCGTTTCTATTGGACAATATGCACGATTTTTCATTCTGGACGGTGTTTTCGTATTAGCTCTTTAATTTAACTCTTTTTGTCTATATCAGGTCCAGTCATTTGAAATAAATTCTGAAATGGATCTAAAAAAAAGTTTATTATCACTTCCGAAATATTCAGGAGCATATAATTTTTCGCTTTTCTTGTATTAAATATTTCGTTTGGATTTTAATTTCTAAATCAATTCTACTTCCTATTTATGAATGACAAACAATATTAACATTTCTCAAGATTTAAAAAAAAATCTTGTTTAATAATTTAATATTCAGCATTGTTGTTTGCTTCCTATTAAAACGTGCAACCAGTTTTGCTGGAAAACCAGTGTCTTCAACAGTATGATTAAATTTAATCTCTCTCATGTACCTTTGTGAACCAGTGTAGAGATTTTTTGGAATGATGATTTAGATTCTTAATATTGTTTATATTGATAGCAACGATGTGATGGAGAATTATGGACGGTTGTGGTCTGAGGATTTGATAAAATTTGAACATTAGGCGGATTTGATAAAATTTGAACATTAGGCAGATGGACCCAAATTGTGTTATAAATGAAACTCAGCAATTTAGCGAGCTTCCTTTAAATAAAATTTTTAATGGTATAGATTGGTACCATCTCAACGATCTCGTTAGACATTGCGGAAACCTGTGGTCAGTCTGGAGATTCTTGTTAATGTCAAGATGTGAGATGTATTAGCTGTCAGCTATTATCTCCCTAATCTATACTTACTAAGCCCAGTAAACAATGTCAGTGCACATAGTCATGAAATGTTGATATCCAGGGTCATTTATCAAGTATAACTACCGGTAAAATAACCGAATCTGCATAAGGAAACTAAAAAGAACAATATTTCTACAAATTCTCAGACTCTCTGCAGCACCTACGGCTTCTTTGATAGTATATACATTTCTCTATGCAATGTATGAATGTTTGAAACGTAAAGGTTTAAATCTGTATTGAAAATATATCTCCTAATCTGGATTTCTAGAATTTGAGGATCACACTTATTGATACATCCGCCTCTTTACCACCACCATGTCTTTACTGAGAAATTTAGTTTCAAGATCTATAAGAAGAAACAACAAAACCATCCTTTTGTTTCCTCGCACCTGCTTTGTCGCAGGTAAAACAATATCAATACATCTTACATGATAGACTCCTCTATTCTGTATTATTTCACCTCAGTATGTCAAGTAAAATTACGTGGAAGAAAAAAAGTAACAAGTAAATCTAATTTATAGTAAAGCTCAACATGAGAGTCCTGAATTCTGTCCCAATTCCTCAATTATTCATAAATCTTCCCGTTCGTCCAGTTAGGAAGGAGTCAAATAATTTGTTTTAGAATGCTCTCTGACATAGATGTTTCTTTGAATTAATAAAGATGTTAGGCTTAAATAACGTTCAAATATTCAATTTGGAATTAAAAGATGTCGCCATTTATTTCAGTCAACGAAACTGCTCGTAATTTGGCCAATGTCGCTGTTTGGCCAGTGTTGACACCTAGCTTTCCGCTTGTTAGCAAGAATTCTTTTTTTTCTCATTACTGTAGCCCACCCATTAATTTTCTCGGTGGTATGTAACAGTGAACATCCTGTAATTGTTCATTATTCATGCCTTTTCCTTCTGGCTTTATATACCTTATGGGCTTGGATATTATTATAGTTGATAGAACGAAAATAGATTTTACTATGATAAAGGCAATTATTCATAGGTATGCTTTATACGATTTAATTTAAATTTAAAGGCAATTATTCATAGGTATGCTTTATACGATTTAATTTAAATTTAAAGGCAATTATTCATAGGTATGCTTTATACGATTTAATTTAAATTTAAAGGCAATTATTCATAGGTATGCTTTATACGATTTAATTTAAATTTAAAGGCAATTATTCATAGGTATGCTTTATACGATTTAATTTAAATTTAAAGGCAATTATTCATAGGTATGCTTTATACGATTTAATTTAAATTTAAAGGCAATTATTCATAGGTATGCTTTATACGATTTAATTTAAATTTCCCCCTGAAGATGGTAGCATAATTTAAAACACCTGATACCCATCTAAAAGTGCACATTTAGCATGTCTTTTGGATCTCTGCACCGGCCTTACATATTTTTGTAGTTGTCTTGGCGCAATGGAAGCTCTGTGGATTGATCCATTTTCTTAGGTCTCTCGGTAAAAATAGCTAATTTTATTCTCTCTCTCTCTCTCTCTCTCTCTCTCTCTCTCTCTCTCTCTCTCTCTCTCTCTCTCTCTCTCTCTCTCTCTCTCTCTCTCTCTCTCTCTCTCTCTCTCTCTCTCTCTCTCTCTCTCAATCTCTCTCTCTATCTCTCTCTCATTAATTAAATGGATCCTGAAATAATTATCACTCTAGTAATTACTTAGCATGAGAACTTTTGAACGAAGTTCTATTGATCATTTAGTAAAGTTTAACTTAGCTAGCTGAGATCTCGCGAAGCAACGTAAGAAGTCTACTTGAAAAATAATGTGGATGATTCAACATATTTCATGATTTTCTGAGCCTAAAGTCGATTTGTTTTCAATGAGGCCAATTATGAAAGAATTCTAACAGATGCCTTTACAGGAAAAGGACGCTCATTTTCAGCGCGTGCTATTAACTTGCAGCAAAATAGTTTGCATTTGCATTGATCATGTCTTACGGTATTCTGTAACGACAGCAATCCAATAAGACCAAACAGACTGCCTACACAAAAAATCCCAAAGAAAACAGTGTTTTGAATTTCACAAACGTATGTACACTTACTATTAGCATAGTAACTGGACACGTGTAGATTAATTTAGTAATTAAGCAAACATCTAAATACGTTTTCCAAAAGAGAGAAACTGAGGATTATTGATTTCGAGCAAATATATCTATGTCAACTTAATTTTGAGCCCTCCAGCTCACATTGACAACGTTTTCGGTTATATTCTTCCTTTATATTATATTCATAGTTTGTCTGCATTATCACTCATAAATGTATCTCCATATAAAATCTGTCATTTGCTAAAGAATAAATTTGCAGTAAAAAAACAGATCAATATTTAAATTATGATAGAATTATATAATATCAAAACACTGCCAACTTCTTCCTTCATCAAAGAAGTACTTAACATTACGTACGACTCATTTTAATTTATTTATACGTGTATTATTATGTAGATATAAACATTTTACAATCAAGGTGAAATAAATTCTCATAGAAGTTTCAAAGATATATTTTAGAAAAATATATTGTTATATTAGGTTGTAAAAACAATGTTTTGACCAAAAGAGAAAGTGAAAAGAAACGATTAAAATAGCCTATTAGTTAAAAGCCAATTATATATATATATATATATATATATATATATATATATATATATATATATATATATATATATATATATATATATATATATATATGAAAGTTAATTAATTAGGCAACAATACACATATAAAATGTATTATTGTATATCCATATGTAGCTTAATAAAGTCGCCTGTAGAGTTTGTCAGGGAAACTCAGAAAGATACGAAATATCAAAAGGATCGAATCAAAGTATTTCGACACATTATAGCTGAGTATAAACTATCATTTAGTTAAGATATGCTGAAGTTACTTTTTATATTTTGAGTTTTTAATTGCTTTTGCACTCCTATAGGACTCCGAAATGTCTTTTCCTCTGTGTTCCAAAATGAGGACCGCCATTTTGACACATGATAGAGAGGAACGGGATATTGACTACTTTCAGTTTGATGCAGGAATATGCAGCTTTCATTTATGAAACTGAAATATGCAAAGTCCTTAAATTAACTCAAAGCAATATTTACTATGTGTGACAGCGATTTACTAAATATTAGCATGGGTCACCAAGCTAAGTGACCTAAAATGTACAGGTGATTGGATTGATATCACGCGTTTTATGTAAAACACGGTTGTCGTTTCGGAATATTTACGTATGGTTAACAAGTAGTTGGAGTGGTCAAATTAGTTCACATTTAGTACAGTATATTTGTCACTACACATATGTATATATCCTTTAAAAAAGGTGTTATAGAAACATATTCGCGACAAATGCAGAGTGAATGAATAAAGAAATAATATACATTACCATGTACAAATAGTACTTCAAACCACCTTGTCTAAGACAGTAACATCAACGAAAGGATGTGACTGAATAATAACCAATACAATGGGTCAAAATTAAAATCAATGTACGTAATGACAATACAAAATAACGTTAATAGGCTGGTTTTTCAAAAGTGAAATAGCAAGTTATCACAATTTCATCTTTCTTGTCCTGGATATCTCGAGTACATTCGACAAGTACAATATTTACTGCATGACGTAACTTTCTTGGCCTTGATATCTCGAATGCATTAAATATATGTCCAATATCTACTGCTTGACTAAAACTCTTGACCTGAATATCTCGATCACATTCGACAAGAACAATATTTATTGCTCTATTTAACTTTCTCAACCTGGATATCTCTTGTACATTAGATAAATACAACCATCTTGCCCCTTGTTTTGAATGCTCAATAGATTTTTAGTGAAGGTCGCCAAATACAATAACAAAATTTATGGGAACTCTTCCTTTACAAACGGGATTTGCATTATTGCAACCCTTAAATGTATTCAATATCTTGACTGGTTCCGCTTTGTTGTGCAGTAAGACCTTGCAAAGCTTGGCTCATGCGCGCTGACACCTCCTATATTCTTGCTTTGACACGAATGCCAAGCAATTGGTGTTGGTCCTCGGGGTTTGTTAAACCACGCGTATTGCACACTGCTGATGCGAAAACACTGCTTATAAATGAATTTGATAAAAATTTATATGGCAATACTTGTTTCAAGCAGAAATATATCACATTCACACCACAAAACAATTATTCAAATTCGTTATTATGATTGTACCCATGTAAGATTTAACGAAACCAATTTTACTAATTGATTAAACTTGCTTTTGGCTACAATACAACGTAACGGGGAAAATACAATTCCGTGAACTAATCTTATTTGATAGACTGAAAACGTTCCACACTTTAAAGGAAGCAACAAGCAAAGTCATATAAATTTAAATATTTTAGTCACGAAACCTTGCTTGATTCAAGTGAAAGGGGATGTCAGAGGTACTCTCTCTCTCTCTCTCTCTCTCTCTCTCTCTCTCTCTCTCTCTCTCTCTCTCTCTCTCTCTCTCTCTCTCTCTCTCTCTCTCTCTCACACACACACACACACACACACACACACACACACACATAGATACCGTAATAATGCAAATAATTTCACTTAGAAACCAATCTTTTGTATAATTAGATAGGTAATGATATGAATGTTATTATCATTATTATTATTATTATTATTATTATTATTATTATTATTATTATTATTATTATTATTATTATGAGAACTTGTACATTGTTAACAACGGAAACACATCGATAAGTCAAGGTAACTTTGTGGGTACTCGTGATATATTTACTAGTCTTCATAATTGTTTGTTAGGATCAATTTAAAGTATTTCTAATGAATGTTGAATCGGTTTTGGATCAACAGATGCATTAGAAACAAAACTGAATCTAAGAAAGAAATATAGAGCAATGTATATTTCTTGACAATACTAGAATGATTGCGAATAAAGAATGATGAACGGAGTTTGAGTGTATTGCATCAGACAGAGAATACATCTCAGATGTGACCCTGTGCTAAGCTTTCAAGTTGACTTAACGACCACGAATTAAAGATTCATTTGAAAAGCTCCAACACAGACAATGCCCGCAAGCCTTAGTAGTATGGATCAAACAAGCAAACCAATACAATAGTTGTAGGGATCAAACAAGCACAGACATTAGCATGTACGCCAATACAATAGTCGTATGGATCAAACCAACACAGACAGCATGTACGCCAATACAATAGTTGTAGGGATCAAGCCAACACAGACAGCATGTACGCCAATACCATAGTCGTATGGATCAAACCAACACAGACAGCATGTACGCCAATACAATAGTTGTAGGGATCAAACCAACACAGACAGCATGTACGCCAATACAATAGTTGTAGGGATCAAACAAGCACAGACATAGAATGTATGCTAATACCATAGTCGTATGGATCAAACCAACACAGACAGCATGTACGCCAATACAACAGATGTGGGGATCAAACAAACAAAGACATAGCATGTACGCCAATACAATAGTCGTATGGATCAAACCAACACAGACATAGCATGTACGCCAATACAATAGTCGTATGGATCAAACCAACACAGACATAGCATGTACGCCAATACAATAGTCGTATGGATCAAACCAGCACACCAATGCAATGGTTGTATGGATCACACAAGCACAGACATAGCATGTACGCCAATACAATAGTTGTAGGAATCAAACCAACACAGACAGCATGTACGCCAATACAATAGTTGTAGAGATCAAACAAGCACAGACATAGCATGTACGCCAATACCATAGTTGTATGGATCAAACCAACACAAACAGCATGTACGCCAATACAATAGATGTGGGAATCAAACAAACAAAGACATAGCATGTACGCCAATACAATAGTTGTAGGGATCAAACAAGCACAGAAATAGCATGTACGCCAATACAATAGTCGTATGGATCAAACCAACACAGACATAGCATGTACGCCAATACAATAGACGTATGGATCAAACCAACACAGACAGCATGTACACCAATACAATAGTTGTAGGGATCATGCCAACACACACATAGCATGTACGCCAATACAATAGTTGTAGGGAACAAACAAGCCCAGATAAGTCATATAGTAGTTTAAATTAAAAGCGAATAGACAATGCACGCAAGCCAATATAATAGTCATAGATCATCATAATGCAATGACATACAGATTATTACAACTGACTTATCCATTACGCAATGTGCGCTTCCAAGAAAGAGATTTCTTTTGCACCCACCAACCGGTTTTATACCAGACTCTAGGCCTAACCTTCACCGTGCACAAAGTTCTAAGATGTACATTTTTATAAAGTTATTATTGCGCAGTTCAAACCAGTTTCAAAAACTATTCAGCTGATTAGCGTCTTTGTAAGGGGAAGAAAAAATTTAAGATAATGTAAAACAACCCAAAAACATATAACACAAAAGCCTAGAGAAATCCAGAAGATTTAATACATCAAGTATACAGAGCAATTGATGTCTATATAAACGTCATCGGCTTATGCTGAACAAAACTGGTACTACTTTGTTGAACCAGTTGATCCTTGATAGATTAAAGTAAATCGTCGTGATCATTCTCATTTGTAAACTTTAATGTTATTTCAGTAGAACTATCTATTGAAAAATAATTAAAGATATACAAAGCGTGTGTATATATATATATATATAAAGAGTTAGAGAGAGAAAGGGAGAGATGGAGGGAGAGAGACATAAATATATAAACGAATTCTAATTACAAAATACATTTTCTATAATTACAGTTGCAAATGCATTCAGCTGTTATCGTCCTTTCTAAAATACGAGCTCTTGCATGTTTTATGTCTAGTGGTGTTGTCTTCAATACGTCATATATCATGATGGATACATCATGATGGATACTTCATTTAATATCTCAAGTGACTATTGGCAGAGACAGAAAAGTTTTATAACCGACATCTGCATCTTTGTGTATGTGTTTAAAGGGTAGTTCTACATTTTGTTTTAACCAGTCAATTCATACTTTTTGTGTTTCCTCCGTAAAGCATAAATATAATTTTGATCAATGTTAAGCAAAACATGTAGATCGTATTAACATATTCCGTTTGCAAAATATATTTTGTTTCCCTGCGAAAGATTACATCACAGAGGAACAAATATTTGAAACCTGATCTGGAGAACTGTGCAACAAAATAAAATTGAGTATTTAAACTTCACTCTTATAGTTTATAGTTTCTCTCGTTGCTGCATTTTGCAGGCTAGTCTAGAGCCCCCGAGTGGCCAAGTGGTCTAAAGCGCTCATTGTTACGGATCACTGCCGTCTCACTTCTGTCTGCGTGGGTTCGAGTCTCGGACTCGGCCAATGTGGGTACGTGAAGAAGCTTGCCAGTAGCTTCTCGTGGGTCGGTGGTTCTTTCCAGGGTACTCCCTGGCTCTTCCTCCTTACTTCCGGGTTCTTTATACTCTCCGCCATGTATAGCATATATTGTGCTGAAACAAAGGGCGTTAAGCTCTACAAAAACAACCACAACAGGTTAGACTGCTATTGCATATAATTGTAGGTAACCGCTGTAGTAGTTTGTTGAGTGTAGGATTCGTAATAGATGTATTGTAGGTTAACTCCATCAAGGGCCAGATAGGCTGTAATAGGAAAGGCTGCATTTACCTCCGCATGTTACAGTCAATATTATGCTGTAAATGCCATTACAACCAACAAAAAAGCAACAATTAATCACAATTTCTTTTAACAAGGAAATTTGAAATATGATTATTAAGTATCTAAGAAAAATGTAAAATGAACTTTATTTAATTCAAATGCTAGTATAAAAGTAGTCTTTAAGAAATATTTTAAATGCCTTCCCTTTTCAAAAGTGTGGTAATTAATGCTGAAGGAAAAATGTTGAAGGAAACAAGGTGTTCCATCACGTTGTCGAGCTTTGATAAAAAATTTAAGTCAGCTGAAACAAAGGTAAATAATAGTCTTTGTTTTATCAATCCCAATTTGGACGTTAAAGATAATTATTTAATGTGCTTTATTGACAGCACGAATCGAGCTTTTTCCATATAGATTACATGCAAGAGGCGTGTTCAATAAAATATTTTTTAAAGTAAATAGAATTCGTCTTAGTACTATACTGTTGTTTTGACTGACTATAGTGTAAGTAATGGAAGATATAATTATTCTTTACATGAATTAAGAATACTTATTTAAGGAAATGGCAGACTGTTGGTCCCAAAATCATGCATTTCGCATCAAGCATTATTGTGATGCATACATGAGACGAAACCGTATATGTTCCATATGAGAGACTGTTTAGCATATGCAATCAATTTATACATCTAAACACCGTCCTATTATAGCCGGCATTTGATACGAGTCATTTTAGCTGGTACATATAGTCTTTCTAATCATCATTTTATCAAAGTCTATATTCCTGATGAGAGTGTGTTTACAGGTACAAAGAATCCATATCTCAGAGCAGAATTCTATCCAAGTATACATTACTTATGAGTCTGTTTAACTGATAGACATATCCTAGATATCAACGTAATCATCTATCAAAGTCTACATTCCTTATGAACGTCTCTACAGCATACTCACATAATCTATTTCACAGATCCTCATACTATGAAATTCTACATTCATCATTGGAGTCTCTTTGATTGTTACATAAGACCTATATCTAGCAGCAGCATCTAATTATAATCTATTACATTGGATTAGATTTATTAAATTAGTAAACCTAAACAACCACAACCATTTAGTTGACATTCTGAAAGCCAAACTTTCAAAATGTATTACAGGTTTCATTCAGTCTTATTATATCCATGCAAATAATAGACCAAAAGCAATAATAATAACAAATACATTTGAAATACGACAATAAATTTCTCTAATGTTATTATCATTAGTAGCTAAAAGTTTAACATAAATATAAACCGTATAATTGAAACAACAACCAGTTCCTTTCGCGTGATATGGCAGATTAATTACTTATCTCTCAAGTGTACTATGCGTGTGATGCATTCGACTTTACAATCCTAATTTTAATTAAGATCCGCTCGAAGTTTGCTTAATTTAGGACACAAGCTCTGCGTCACCATCATTTGCCTCAGTAGACAAATGGCAAGTATATCTGGAGTTGTTCCCATAGTCCGAAATTCTATATCGATATATAAAAACAGCAATCATGTTATTATTTGATGATACTTTGGGTGGTAAACCCAAGCAATTAAGGTCACTGATTAACTCGCGGAAAACCCAATAATTGTTGCTTGTTTTATTGTTTGTGAACGTTTGTGTATCTTATGCTCCTTGGTTGTCATCATAGTAATCATCATCATCATCATCATCATCATCATCATCATCTGCTGCTGCTACTGCAGTTGCTAGATGTTTGGTTTGGATGTATTGCTTTTGATACATATATTTAATTTCTTAATTTGCTGACTTTTTTCTGACTGATTATATACTATGTATATAAATTTATGTTTGACCTTAGTTCAAACCATGTTCAACGTGTACCTGACTAGGGCCATCGATAACAAAAATGATAACTAATATGTCTCTGTGAGTGGATTAAATAGTACGGCTATTATCAATGGAGATAATAATGTTCATCTTAATCCGAGTCTAAAACCAATTGTATATTCCCTTAGAAAAACCTGGTGTACTGACGTTTCCCATGTCCTTTATTGTAATTGTAGTAATAGACCTTATAATGTTGACAACATAGAATGTTCTAGTAATGAACGTTTGACCCTCCTGTTTTTAGTGTTTATGCTTTTTATATAATTTTGTTTACTTGAGAAATTACTCATTATTGCCTTTTCGTCTTGAAACAAAGTCTTATTGTTGTGTTCAAGATTTTCATTTGGGTTAAATTATTTTTCCCAAAATATTCACTGGAAATACAAAGTGCTCAAACAGCAAGATTCTTGGACTGGAATGTAAATTGGAAATTATAATGAATTCCGACAAGAACAGTTTTGGATTATATTATTGCGATACATCAAAGGACTGTTAGCACATTGTTATTTAGGCCATTTGACACATTACCACGTTCGAGAAAACAGGGACATCACACACATTCAATATTAGAACATGTTTGGAAATCCACTAGAATTCAGTTGGAATTTTATCTACATGAATTTATTATATAAATGATAAGACTATTCGGTATTTTGATTCCAAATACTGTAAATTCTTTCTAAATGTTCACTTTGTATTTTAGAATAGTATATTATTTGATGAATTTTGAAAGTTCTGTTATTTAGGTTAAGACCATGCAGTCGAAATACTTTATTAAAGAGTCAACTACAACCATTGCACGATAATTTAATCTAGTTGATTTACAATACAAAATATAATGCACATAACCAGTCAGACTTCTTATCTTTTATAATAGTAAAATTAATCAAAAACGCGAAAGCGAGTGTTTTAAGCGCATATTATCAAATGGTGGCGAGAGGCAGGGTCTTTGAATCGGATTTATTATTTTACATTAACTACACTAAGGCCTATGTGGTTAGAGTGTTCGCATAGGATAGGGACCGTCGCGGGTTTGAACCAAGGCCGATTCATACAAAGACTTATAAAAATGTTACTAGGCACTCAGCATTTAGAGGTCGGTGTTAGGACTGGTCTTCCTAGTGTCAGGAAAAAGTGCCTGGATGGGAAATCATGCTACATGTCTGCGACATGATGCCCTAATGCTAGACATCACTATTAACTTCCACACTGGAGACATCGATGTGATCTGACAAAAAAATTGCTAGCTCTACATTAGAAATTCAAATCACACACATACCTCTACGCTAACAAAAACTTGGAAGATGTTTCCACATAAGGATTGTATAGAAATTGGATATATATATATATATATATATATATATATATATATATATATATATATATATATATATATATATATATATATATATATATATATATATGGATTTTGCAACTATCTAAGTAACCAACGAACAAGTATTAATTTCTCTATACATCAGAACCGCACGGGTCCGGTGTCCTAGTGGTTTGAGCGTCCATCTCAGAATCTTGAGGTCTCGGGTGGGCACCCGGCCGAGTAATATCAAAGACTTAAAATGGTATTGTCATACACGCTATGTGCTCAGCATTAAGTAGTAAGTGTTAGGATTGTCTGTCTGGTGTCAGGATAATGTGACTGCGGCACGATCCCCAGTCCTAGATATGTCTCTAAACTGACTGCAGACATAGCGATACGACTCAAAAAAATCTAAAGCAACATTAAAAATCCAGATCGCACACGGAACAAAGGAACTCGTGTGTGACAATTATAAATTTACACAATTACCTCTGCACTTAAATTTATCCGTGTGGAAATGTTTTCCCTGACACTGGGCCAATCCAGTTTCCTTGTGTCAGCTGCAGTAAAACCATAACGAAAAGAGGGAATAAAAACAAAACAAATTCGCTGCATGTGACATTCCTTACTTATGTTATGATGCCAAATGAGCATGAATCTCAGCCCAAATCTATGTATACTTAGGAGGTAATGACGAGTCATGGTTATGACATAAAGAAGCCGTTCCAAATCTATTTTTTTCATCAACATACACCAATTCGTATACGCAAATATACATTTCTCGAGAATAACGTATTTTACACAAACCATTACATAATTCACTATTATTACCTAGATTATTACCTGTGTACTTCACTTGGCACTCCGAAGCTCAACGTCACATATGCTACTGACCATTCACGCTCGCAGGACTTTTCCATCTTAGAAGATAAAGGGGTTAAGGAATACCCGAGTGGAGACCCACATATACTTTGTAGATCTCAGGGAAATCATCTCAAATGCAAACCAAGACGACCAATGATTTGTCAATGTGAACTTTAATAGTATTTCCTATAAATTGAACGATGATATTTAAACATTACAGACCGATCTAGTGGATACATTTTTTGTTACCAGAGACTGCCATTGACATTTCTGCTATCACATTTTTTTCACGATTAGCAGTTTCAATCTTGAAAAGAAGGACGGAACTTGCAATGATAAAGGGCTACTCGATTAGAGTCTACTCGATAAGAGTCTACCAATTAGCAAAGTCAGGTAGGTCTGACAAACCTTTCAGAAGCTTTTTAAAGTTAAGAATATAATCCGAGTCAAATACTGAATATAGTCCCAATTAACGTTTCTGGTTTCCTTTGCAACGTATCTACACACTCCGAAACTTAGCAAATGCTGTTTCAAGATTGATATATTTACAAATTAAACAACTGGTTTACTGTATATGCAAATGACTGCAACTGCAATCTTCAAAAAAGAAAGAAAATGCAGATGATAGGGCCAGTCTTTTAACACTTAATGAAACAAATGTCTCGGGGAAATGGTTATGTGCAAGTGTCCTTGATAAATATTACTGCAGCTAAAATCCACTTCTGTTTGCTAGGGTACATATTTCGTATGTGGCATAAATTACTGGTTTCACATGTTCTCCGCAACATTAAAATAGTATCCTTTAAACCAGCTAAAGAAGCTCACTTTAAAAAGTATACAAATCTGAAATGAAAATACCTTGTCACGTCATTAACACATTTGATATTTGACACGAGATACAATCTGAAAAAGCATAAATCCCTCAACACACTTACGAAATGGCTCGTTCTGTGTAACAGAAAGAAAAAGTGCACACAAGCTTTATCAATTTTAATAATGATTCAACTTGTTTACTAGATCACATAAAAAATGTAAATTATTTAAACGAGACTTACGTTTTTAGAGAAATGGTCCAAATTTTGTTCAATTATAATAAAAAACATAAGTCCTGAAAAAGTTCTAAACACAGACTAACGTATGTTCCGGTCTAAACTGGTGGTTGTCCAATTTCCATAATTTTTCACAAAAACAATGTACGTGTTGTCCCATTCCAAAATTAGCAAGTAAACGTCCAAATATGCAATGTTGCTCGCTAGGAAAGTTATAAAGAAGTGAATAGTTCCTCTAACACGGGTTGTGTTATTTTACATTCTTCTGTTTTTACGTAGATATAATACATTCTGTTTTACGTAGATATAATGCATTCTTCTGGTTTTACGTAGATATAATACATTTTTCTGCTGTTACGTAGATATAATATATTCTTCTGGTTTTACGTAGATATAATACATTCTTCTGGCACAACAAAATAAAAGTTGTATGACTCGACTCAACTACGACAGTCTGTCCGTGACTGACTGTCGAACAGGACAGTTTGTATGTGACTGTGCATAAATCGCAAAAAACTCAAATCATATATGGGAATGCTAAAGTGAAGCCTGAACTGCAATCACACGAGGAAGCATGCAATTTCCCAATACTTCTGAACAATGAATTTTCGTCATCATACACAGCATGACTCAAGTAAACTTATCAAAACATGTTGACGATATAATGAAATAAAATGAAATAAAAAGATTTATACAAAATTGATTTTTAACGCACTTGGAACTCCAGGGTCGTAACAACACAGACACACAAACACACACACTGTTACGTATCGGCTCGTTCAAAGTAACACAAAGAAAAAGTGAAGATAACAAGCTTTGTAAATTTTGACCAAAAACACGGAGAAAAGGTAAATGCATGAAACAAGATTTAGGATTTACGAAGAAGGTCAAAAAAATTTTTATAAAGTTGTGGAAACACAAGTCGAGTGAATAAACAATTCTAAATTGATGCAGTCTGAATCTCATTTCTGATTCAAGATGGCTGACGATGACGTCAGTAGTGTTGTTCTTCAGGGAAAATAATTAGGTGGCGCTCACCAGTTATTATGTACTTTTGAGAGAGTGTTGTATGTAAGGTGAAGTTGTTTGCATTTTAAACATGCATAGTGGAAAGAATGTTGACATACCTATATACTACTTTCATGTAATATGGTTGAAATTTCTTAGGATATTGTATTTTGTAAATTTTAAATGATCTTAGGGCACTGCTAACTAAAATGACTGCTCCCTTGTGCTCCAAAAATCAACCTGAATTTGTCTAAAGTACACTATTCTTGGCAGCTTTCAAAATATGGAAAATGAATTTTGCCAAACTAGACAATACCAGCTTCTAAAAGTGCAATGAATGAATTACCAAATACATAAAATATAAAAAGTTATCGGCTCTATTTTTTTACAATTTACCTCTTAAGTTCGAGAAGTGAAAATGAGCAAGGAGAGCTAGCACTTTTTTGAAAGGTGCACATCTGGAGTAAGGCCAAGCTGTATACCCTCTAACCCATATTACACCCATCAATCATACATCAAAATAAAGGGAATTAAAGGTTCTTTGAACAATACCTAAGATATACAAAGTATTTTTAAATAGCCAGTATAACTAGTGAGAAAACCCGGGGAAACTCATTTTCTTTAAAATTCTAACCCTATGCTAAATACAAAACTGTAGAGCGCCACATTAAAAAAATAGAAACATTTATGCAATTATTTTTCTTATTTTCATATTATTATGTATGATGCTCTGAGTAAAATGGTACATTAACATTGTTTTTTTTTCATGAAAAAAAGCGAATTATGCTTATGTTTGCTCAGGCTTACATAATTTGCCATGAGTCATGTTTGGGTGAGTTTCTAATTTCACATAATCAAATGAATTCTTGAGATAAATCTGATATTAATCCTGAAATTCAAGCTATTCGTGGCGATCAACCACTTGAAAATAACTATGACAATTAAACCTGTAATGACAGAACAATTTTCAAAATTGTGAAAGGCCTCGATGCAAGAAAATCTTCGAGTGATAACAATTCTGAAATATGTTCATGCTCGGAAATCAGCAGGCACTTTGATACTTTTCACTGACAGCGAGGAATTCCTATCTCGTTTAAAAGCAGCACGTGTAACACAATCTACAACCAAATTTACGAATTAGAGTAACTACATACTAGTCGGTATTTTACCATGCACTTCTAATTTTTTAAAGTGACCAATGAAAGTTGTTACAGTCGCATTTCTATACTAGTTTACATATCTCAAAATACTGAACACGTATATCTGCAAATAACCAACTTTGCAATTTCGTAATCTAACAAAATTAGGTAGGGCCCATTTACGAAACTATATATGCCGTCTTAGCGTTTCGTAAATTTTGTACATTATGACTATTGCTCCTAGAAACTGGTTAATTACTACGGCGGAGACGTATCGTCCCAATATCGAGTCCCCATCATTAGCAAATAATCACGCAAGTCCAACAAAGCCATAACAGGATATGTAAATACAAATATAACAATACCTAGTTGTACAAATTTTATTTACCCTATTTTGTGCTTGATGCATTGACTAGATTATGGCGTAGACAAAGCTTTTATAGCCTTCAATGGTCTACAGAAATGAAACTGTCATAACACATACAAGACATTGACAACAAGGCATGACTTGCTGATATCTTTATTAAACGAAACAAAAGGAGTTTAGGAAAACAGTGCAGTTTCGTGTGAAGTATGAAAGTTTCTGATTCCCAGTAATGAGAGGTTCTTGCCGTCTTGCATCTGCTTTCTCTCACGATATACTGAAATAATCCCCAATCATCCATTAGTCATATTCTCATCCAATTACTAAAATTCGCTGCCGTTAATTCTGAAGTATTTCTGCACACATATACTTGGAGATAGCGTATCACGTCTGATCAAGTAAATCGCCAAATCCTTTAGTTTATGTTCATAATAAGATGGTATCTTGAAAGTCAATTACCGCAAACCTTCAATCAAAGCACATACGAATGTCTGGTCAAGTTTTTATGCGTGTGTCTTATCATTTATCCATCTATCTTTCCCTATATCGTTCACGTATGAGCCCATGCTTCTTTTTTCTTTCTTTATTCTATGCGGTTTATCATTGTTACTGTCACGAACTAAAGTCTCGGTAAAGCATTGTTTGAAGAAAATAAAAACAAATTCATATGTGAATTTTATTGCAAACTGTTTGTTATGCTGGAGGTCTTAGCAAAGTAACTTTTATAGCACATATTACTGCTTTTAAGGAATTAGACGAGAAAGAAAGCGTTTCTTTTATACACGTATTTACTATTATAGGCATATTCCCACATATTTCCATCCGTCAGATCTTATTATTGGTGAGTACCTTGGAGAATGCATACTTCTTATACTTGATGCTGAACTAAACGTTCATTCAGATTTGTTCAACTGCATATATTTTTATATGTATATTATATAAACCATAATGCACAAAGCCTGTATATACTAGCTTATAAGACGAATCTAACTGCAAACTGCATGCAACTAGATCTGTCGTTCCATAATGCTCCAGCAGATCTGAATTGTGAAGTTTGTTAGTAATAATCAGAACATCAAACAATGTAGACCCTGATCTGCATGCACACTATTTGCAATTGGCTTGTCTTATTAGTGAGTACATATGGTAATATAAACATATTATGTCCTGAGATCCACTCTCTAAACTTACTTGTAACATATGTGTGGTAGTTTCATAAAAGGTTATATATATATAAAGGAATATATATATATATATATATATATATATATATATATATATATATATATATATATATATATATATATATATATATATATATATATATATATATATTTATTTATTTATTTATTTATTTATATATATAGATAGATAGATAGATAGATAGATAGATAGATAGATAGATAGATAGATAGATAGATAGATAGATAGATAGATAGATAGATAGATAGATAGATAGATATAGATATAGATATACACGCTGTATCAATGATATACCACGAGATGCATAATTTTTCATTAAAACTGTATACAGCAAGTGAGAGAAAGAAAGAGATAGGGTGTAGAGTCTATGAACATATTCATATTTAATTAATAATAATTGATGTTTAGAACGTAATAGTTTGTTTAAGAAAAGAAACAATAAACATAAAATTAAATTCATCACAGTATGTGTACGACAAAGCCGAGGCATTTACTGTATAATGGCGAACTTTGTATCATGATTAACACTAGATAAATCCCAATGAAAGTTGAAAGTACACACGTATCGTTACGACGAACCATATTTTTGTAGGCTGCAAGCTGTAATTTTTATTTCAGAGTTTCAATTCAACCTAAATTTCTTTCTCTCCAACTCCACATTTCTGCATTGTTTTTCCGTAATTCATCAAAGTGGAGGAGTGAACAGAAATCAGAAAGTTTTGTGATGAAAATGTATGCCATATTAGGTTCCTTTAAAAAACTAAGCTTATTAATACATTTTACCATCATTTTCATATGTCACTAATGAGTAATATATGGACATTCATCTCTGATTAGAATCAACTGCAGAGGATCGATATAACGTTTATATATTCATATTATTGCGCCATGTTAGGACACAATTTGATATACCGTATGTAATGGTGTATCAAATTGCTTTATACCAACAGTTTAATTTCCAGAATATATATATATATATATATATATATATATATATATATATATATATATATATATATACATATATATATATATATATATATATATATATATATATATATATATATATATACATATATATATATATATATATATATATATATATATATATATATATATATATATATATATATATATATATATTGAAAACCGTTTGTCAAATTTATGCTAATAGACTATATAAGTCAAAACAAAACTCTAACCCTATCTTACGAACTTTAGTCTAGCTGAAAAAGCAACAACGTATACTGAAAATTACCACAAAACCAAACTTTTAAGGAGAACTTATCATCGCTTTATTTGCAAGCTTTCAAATAAACTATTCTTTTCAAGAATTAGTTTATTCGTTTAATTGGGTTTGAATATCTAATTGCAATATCCCTTAAAGAAGCTGTGTCAGGTAAAGATACAATCACAGTTAGCGAGAGTAACATTTACAAAAATTAACAGTACCTCCATATGTACCTATTTATCATACATAGTTAAATAAGTATAATTGGCGCTATAGTGTAACTATCATGTTTCTGTCAGTTGTGAATAGCAGATAACAGCAGAGGTAACAGCGTTCCTGCTGACAGCAGATAAAAAAGCCTGTTATAAAAACAATAAATTTGCCGCACAATACCTCTATTTGTGATATAGGATAAATAATAACGTCTATGTATGGCTAATCGCGTACCAACTGCATCAATAAAATAACAATAAACATGAGACAGTAAAAATAGATTGATTAACTGTGACTGCGGAACTCATATCTTGTGTTGTTGTTGTTGTTGTTGTTGTTGTTGTTGTTGTTGTTGTTGTTGGGCTTAATGCCATTTTTCAGCTCACAATAGGCTGTATATGGCGGCCAAGCATTAATGGTGAATGAAGAAACCAGAATTAAACTTTAGTGGACATCCAAATTAAAAATCCAATGCTAAGTGTTGGTGTCCTTATGGCGTTGTACCAGCAATTTTTTGTTGAATCACAATTATATAATTCCAGATTTAAATTAACAAAACTTCCTAGTGAATATCTCTGCCCAAGAATATTATTCTTTATGAGCATTCTGTATTTCAATAGAAAATTACCTTGAATTAATAATTTGAAGAAATAAATTCCAGTCCCAAATGAATTACTGGATATAATTAATGCAACTGATTCTGACAAAATCTCATAGCAAGATTAACAGATTAAAAAAAAAACTACGAGACTATACAAAACCCAAATGAGTATCAAAAGTTCATTGTTCTAGAATAGTTGGAATGTTTGTTGTTGTTGTTGTTCTGGTGTTTTACGCCATTTTTCAGCACACGAAGGCTATACATAGCGGCCAGTATTAATGGTGGAGGAAGAAACCGGGAAATCACAGGAAAGAACCACCGACCCACGAGAAGCTACTGGCAAGCTTTCTCTAGTATCCACATTCGCTGAATCTTAGACTCGAACACACGCAGACAGAGGTGAGATGGCAGTGATCCGTAACGGACAGCGCTTTAGACCACTTGGCCACTGGGGGGCCCCAGAGATTGTTGTAATACCTATGACTTTCTTTGTATGGCTACAGAGCTGAGTGTTAGAGTGTATAAAAAACGAGGTTAAAATCTATGAGATTTGATCTCAGGTAGAGGTTCTTCTTATCGTTATTATTTGGAAGCTGATCATGTTATCATTAATAACACTCGAACCGGCTATAACCACAAAGAAGTTCCCTCAATTTGAAATACATCCGAAACTGATATAACCAAAACGTAGTCCTCTTGATCAAAATAATATAAAAATCTGTATAAATTAAAAGTAATCCCTTGTCCTGAATAACGCACGAAATCAATATAAACCCCAAAGTAGATTCCTAATTTACAATTGTTTGAAACATTCATTCAAGAGCAATATTATGAGAGTTAACAGCCATTTACATTGCAGAGAGATCCAGACGATGTAAATGATTTATATCTCTTCCCTTTTCATTCACTCTTCCTTGTATTTGTTCTTAGTTTTTACCATAAATTGGTGCGTTTAAATTAGTGTGTGTAGTTTTCATAGTATAGACGAAAACTGAATTCATTCTTATTTGTGACCATTGTTTATTTTGCAAATATCAATACATTCATGCCCATGGGGGTTGGTATTTATTGATATTGTATGTTTATCGACTTGATCAATATATGTAATAAAACAATAAAATCTCTCTCTTGTCAATATAAGCACTTCCATCGGTATTTGATAAAAAGAAGTAAATGTCAAGAATGGCTCATACTCACGCAAACGATCTCACGTTTTATTCGATTAATTTAGGCATTCGAAAATATTTTTGTCTTGTGTATAAACACGCATTGTTCTTACTCTACTGCATCTCAGCGAGTTTGAGACAACATTTTTAAAGTTTAATCTTCTAATCAAACTGACTACAGGATATAAAAATTAATGTTTTACATTATAAGAAACTTGCCTACACGAGACTATAGATCAAAGGAGAGGCCTACGCGAGATTATAGATCAAAGGAGAGATCGACCTAATTCATTATGTCATTGCCTTTAAGACAATGTAACAATGATGATTCGACGTGGCCTGACTTTATGTGTCTCATGAGAACTGATTGTCTGAGGTCGCATCTGTGACCCACCCACCAGTGAAAACTTAATGGTTCTTCTAGATGTGTATAAATGCTTTAATTATTATTGAATCGATTTTGATGCCGTTAAATGATCTAAGCTGATATATTCGTCTTCCTATGGTCTTTCCTGAACTTCCAAAACAACACAATTTGGTATGAAATTTTCATTTTTTAAACGATTATATTTAATAATAATGTGTGGAACTAGAAAGGTCATACAAATATATCTCATTATTTTATTCATGATAGATTAGTCTTCAGTCAATGTAGCAAACAATATGTCTAATCTGAAATGACATATAATTAATATCTCCCGTTGTGATTTGCTTTACACTCCTGATTAGCTCTTCTTATTGAATATCTACATTGTCAAGACTGTAATGCACCAATTAGTTTGATTTATATGATGCATCCTGGCTGACTGCTTCTATATTGTTGTGTATGTGTTAAATGCTATTGCTAAAACCAATGTAACCACTATGAAAAAATGAATAAGGCCGTTTTACAAATGAAGTCATCAGACCCACTTTTCAATAGTAATCTTAACTGTTTGCCTCATATTAAGATTTAACCGTATATTGCTTATGGCACTTCAGACAACACTATTCATATCAGAGGTAGTGATTACGGAGAGGATGAGACATCAAAGTTTAGTTGTAACATTTACAATAGACAAATATTTTTAGTCTTGAAAACATAGTCGAGGAATTCATCATATTTGAGAAAATCCACAACAGAACTTCTCAGGGGTAATGTACAACTTTATTAAAGAACAATTCAAGACTTATTACCTTATTTTATTTCCTGGTGCATATTGAATGTTTCATAATGTAATTAATGTATCCAAGCAAGCAATAATAAGGTATCAAAGGAAAAATAAATCATAATTTGTGAAAGATATTTTGGGACGTTTAGTGAAACTGTGGCCTATGAATTTCAGAATTATCTGTCTGTAGGAACACACGTAAGACACCCATATATACAAAAATATTAGTGAAAACCTTGTCTTTCATTTAATGTAACTATTGTAAATAAATATAGCACATGGTTTACTGTTCTGTCAAATTATTTGCCTTACAATTGACAGTAATTGACAAGTTCAGTTATTATGCGACATACAAATCATGGAACAAAACACAATGTCTTCTACACGTGGCCGTGTTTCGCTGTCTTGTTTTCTCCCATTTAAACATTCTGCAAAATCGATCTTATGTAATATGTTCAGAGCAGGTATTAACAAGAATACAAGAACGATTTCTATGTTTAGCAGGGTTTTTTATTCCAAAATAAGGATGAAATAAATACAATCTTAGCAGGAACACAATAGCTGAAAACAGCAAACACAGTGAAAGGAGACGACAGCTATTGCTGTATTGAAAGTGGACCACAATTATTGTTATTGAGAATTACGATTCTGTATATATAAAAAAAATTATTCGAGCATTACTTATCCTGGGTAAATTAGCTTTCATATCAACCCTTAATGTGGAATATGGCAGTGTTGCAATGACTTGCAGCGGTCAGATAGGGTAATGTTAGAAAGAGTTCCCCATATAGTTCTCACCTAACTGATAAGACTAGTCCTTAGCATCTCTGGGTCTTTGACATATAGTCATAATAAGGGTATTATTATGGATAACGAAGTGGAAGATGCTGTAGATCACACCATAACAAGAGATAAACCGAGAAGACGAAGAACATCAAACTAGCAATACGTAACAGACTTTGAAGCAGTCTTGAGTAGAGCAGAATTGGAACATAACATATAAAGAAATTAGAAAGGAAAGATAAGGCGATGTGGAAAACCAAACGACAAATACAATTACAGTTACAATCTGAAAATCTAAAGCTAAAGAGACAACGACTGGTATTTAAAGTAGGACGTGTAAATAACAGAAATATCATACGAGTGATTTAAATTAAGGAGATGGAACATGAGCAGGAAATGAACAAATGGAGATAAAATTCGAAGAACTGAGATTAGATCAAGACGAAATCAATTGCATTACTATTATTATTAGTAGTGCTAAAATTCCTGAATAAGTCTCAGATCAAGCCCCGAAGAAATCCAAATTTTAAATTACGAAATACTGATGTGTCATCAGTTTCTTGTTGAATAACAAAAATAGTATTCCAGGAGTGAATTCAGTATAAATTCCATTGAATATCTTTTTCCAAGAATTTTATCAAAGTACTTTCGTTTGTTTCCAATGAAAACAGTCACTTGAATTCAATAATTTTGAAGAAAATAAAATTCAGACATTACTGGTCACAACATAATACAACGTAATGTGCTAGATGTTAAAGCACGACTGGTAAAATTCTCACAGTCACAAGATAATATAGTTCTCTGATCGGCCTCTCATAATTATCAGTTTCTAAAAACAACCATTACCTAATGGGAAATAAACTTCTAGAATGATCTAATAAGCCTTGTTTATTTACAACGCAATAGCCTATAAAAATCACTTAGGAATCTCCAAAAACATGACACAAATCAACATATTTATTCCATCTTGTTTACCTTAATATAACAATTTTTGTTAATAAGATCATTCACATGTAGAATATATATATATAGATATATATATATATATATATATATATATATATATATATATATATATATATATATATATATATATATATATATATATATATATATAATTTGTAATAAAATTTGTTCATGATTATAAGGTGAAGATAATATAAACAAGATATTTACATAGCAAATTTTGCCCAATTATTGTAAATTATACTGTAGTAAGAAGCAGATATCCTGTTTACATAATATTTTAGTTCAAAAGATTCTAGGCTCGGTCTTGTTTACAAATTAGACTGGAAGGTTCCGTTGTACTTAGACTGGAATTTTCTGTTGGAAATAGTAAAACCAAGTGAAAATGTATGCGATTATGGATTTGATAAAAGAAAATAATTAATTCCTACTTTAGATCAGTCTATAGAAATCATTTTCGATCAGAATGTACAGGTATTCAGTTATAGTTTGAGAGAAATTATTGTTTTAAATTCAAAGAAATAACTAACTGCTACTTGACTTTGGAATTATTGTAAAATCATTCAAGGATGTTATGAACTGCATTATTGTTATACATCAGGACATCTAGAACTACAGCAATTCATCTGGAACGTTCCATATTTTTAGATTTGTGATAAGACATTTTGGATTATGTTGAGACTTAATTCGCAATGATGTAAGTGTCTCATGAATACTCTCTTTATATTATACAGAAATAATTTACTTGCTGATATTAATTACATGGCTGGCTTTGCTTGTTTCTGTCACATATTTTAAAATAAAGAGTTGGAACAATACTTACATACATACATATTATCTTTCCCACATAACTTTCAGAATACCGAAGTGATTGATCTTCGTCAAGGCGTAAAGTATTATCATTTCATAGGACACTTCAGCACTTTTAATGTAAAATTGAGTATAAAAAAACACCTGAACGGCTAACATACAACTTCAGTTTGCTTAGAAGGTGAAAAATAAAATTGTTAAATGTGTAATTTTGGTACACAGCAAGAACTTTTTCTATGAAGTCATGCATATTTAGAAGTCCGTTTTAGATCAATCTAAATTGTGTTCAGAACTCTCAAGATGTCTGATAGCATGATTTTTATGGGCATTAAATTCTCAAAATTTGCATCGTGACTGTTTTGCAAAAAGGTCTGACAAAGCTACATATGAACACTTTCCTATACAAATATGTCACTTTCTGCTTGTGTAAATAGCAGTTAGTATCCAGATAGTATACACACGCAGACACAACGTTTTCATATGATCAAATTGTTGGCTCAAAGATTGTTGGCTCAAAGATTGCGTCGCGTTTACTAACATTGGTCTATCGTTCGTGCTTTTCTTCAACGACAATAGTACTTTCTGCAACATTGACGTATTGTTTTATCATGGGCTTTGCTTTGTTGGATTGTTTGGTGATGGGCAATGGGCCAAAATTAACGATTGTTTTAAAGCAAACTATAACTTATACAATACCCTCATGTTGGTGCATTGTTGTAGCAACAACAGTAGACATGGTCATCATTTAGTGGATTTTTCAATAACAACAGCACTAAAAAAGCATCCCATTGTCTTAGGATTCTTGTGACATCATCGAGGTACATAGTCTAACAATTTTATGGAATGCAGTAATGGCTACGGTCGATGTACCCAGTCTTTTAGAACCAGCTAACGGCTGTATACAGAATGTGTGCAATCGAGGTAACCAGTCTAACATATTCAAGGAACAAAGTAATGGCTGAATACAGATTGTTTGCGCTCAGAGTATCCTGTCTAACACTTTTATGGAACAAGTTAATGACTATATGCAGAATGCTTTGAGGCACAATAGTGTTTTGGAACATCAAGTAAAGAATCTAGTCCTAGTTGTGTGTAAGTACAAAATCTAATCATAGTTACATGTAATAACAAAATCTAGTCCTAGTTATGTGTAAGTACAAAATCTAATCATAGTTACATGTAATAACAAAATCTAGTCATAGTTATATGCAAATACAGAATCAACTCTGAGTCATTTTTGTGTATGGTCAGCATGATTTATTCCCTAAATCAAACGACTTTATACAAAACAAAAGATCGAAGCTCTCTTCCTCTCTTTTTCACATCTGCGTGCAATATGGTTTTAATGATTTTGCACATGTCGTGGTAATCTTATATTTTACAGATCATTTTTAGAATTTTGACATATTTACCATGACAATTTCATTTTGTTATTCTGCATATTAAAATGATTTCGAATTGTTTATCTTCCTATATCTTTGTCTTTAATTTTGCATGTTTTTAAAGGTACATCTACTTGGCTACATACATTTACAATGAAGTGCACTGCAAATTCAAGACACTATCTAACATTGGTCCTGAAGTAATGAGACTTCAGCCCCATCTGGCTTCCTTTATAAAACAGCTGCGTTGAAATTTGTAAAAAGTGAGCAACACTGTGGAACGACGAACATATATTTTTTTAACACAAGGTGACATTTTGGAGAAAAATAACGTAAACAAGTAGATTTTTATATTTATGTTCCTCATCTAATAAGCATGGCATGAACTTGTATAGCATCAATGCATTAAAAATATCTGTTTAATAATTAGATATGTCATATTGTTTATGTATGCATGCCAATGGATGTGTAACTGTACCATTATTAAGCTTGCATATTTCGTGGAAACCGTCTGTCCTAAATCCATTTTAGGAAGACCACACAAAACCCATTTAATCTGCTGACTCGTATGAATTTTTATGCCTATGATCTGATTAGATATTTACATCATTATGGTTTATTTTCCATTTCTGTGTACAGTATGAACACTTTGGACATAGACTCCTCAACGATAAGCTGGTAAGCATAATTAGACCGAAACCACTTAAAACAGAGAGAAAAACAGAATTTTCAATACATGTATGTGCGAATGTAAAAATGAGTTTGTCAGATGATCAGGCAGCAATAGCAACTCCTCTATATTTGTTTTGTATTTTGTAACATGCTGGCTTAGACATTTATTAAGGAAAATCTGTTAGTGCAATACAGTAAGAACCGCTCAATGTATACCAATGAAGGGAGGGTGAACATACCATTTTTTTGTTGGAGACCCTATTTATGAACAATAGATCGTTTTACGAAAAATGATATCTCAAGGTCAAAAACGTTAAACCGAAACCTCTATCAGGCCAGGATATTTCTCTAATGGGGCTAGCTCATTTTGTTACATCATCAATGGCACGCGTTTTTATTTTATGGTGTGCTTCGTTTACGTGCTGGTCACCCAACGCTAGGCGTTCACCCTCCCTGCTGCTATAATTAGATCACTGTTATATCAAATAATGGAATCTCATACATCTAAACTAGATCGAAAGTGCCTAGAGGCAAATAAAACATATTTACCCTTTCGTGATTCTGGCAAGCAACAGCTACAAGCGTTTCACGAGTCTCAGGTGGAATTTGCAGAAGGTGCAGAACAATTATTTAAACCTGTTAAAGAGACTATTCAATGCCTTATTCCTGCGTTAGAGCACACCGCTAAAGCAACTAGAAAGATAACAGAAAGAACTATGAAAATAAAGAAGATTCTTAGAGAACTTCCGGCTGAAACAGCAGCGGCACAGCCACAATTACAAGATGTGCAACAAATACTTGAGTGTTGACAAAGTTTGTGAGGAGGTCGGTGGCGTAAGAGATCTTATTACGCCAACACCAAAACCAAAACCAAAACCAAAACCACCAGCCCGATTTAGCAAAAGGTCGGAAACTACTTCGAGAGAAACCTCTAGTGATTTCTGCAACAGGATATCCACATCGTGATTAATTATTTGATCAATACACCGCCAGTCCAGTGTTTCAGTAAAAAAATGGTTCATTTTGTTTTTTGAAAGTACCGTGTTATACATAGAATTTCTGGTTATCAAAATAAAAGTGATTTTTGAATTTTGAAAGAGAAGTCGAAGAAGTTAGAGGAATGTCATTACCGGGAGATATATTATCTTCAGCACACACGCCATTCAGACCACCTTGCATTGAGGAAGAATAAACAACTGGAAGTGGTCTTTCTACTCGGCAAAGTGGTCTTACTACTTGTCCTAAAAACGTCCTTGCTGATGATGAAAAACTAGAAATTCTAATTGGAGGAAAACGAGCTGGTAATAATTCCTCAGGAATCATTAATGAAGCAGCTGATAATTGTAAACTATTATTTACAGGCAGTATCATAGACTTTAATGTGTATCTGTCCATTATTAATGAAATCGCCGATGATTATCACAGTGATTGAGTATGTAATTAGATGCAATGACTATAATAAGATGATCATACAGAATACTCAAAGCAGACATACCATGGTCAGGGTAATAAATTCAGGATTACCAGTATAGAAAACGATTTACGGAAATGGACCAAGTGATATTGTTCAAGGTCTATTTAGTAGAATGGCCCCAAAAGCAATACCGCTTGCAAAAGAACTAGGAATGAAAGCTACTGACGTTCGTGAAAAAGGTATTGGCGCTGCTGGTGATGTTGCTAGTAAACCAATTTCAGCAATTAAGGATAGACTAGCACGATCAATACTACAAAAACCTCAGCCAACAGTAAAAATGGCCGGGCATTGAAGTAATGCCCGTAAGTATTAGTAAAATAATAAATCAAGCTGCTAATTAAAACTAGTTAGCTGGTGTACCAATGTCAGAAAAAGAAAAACAAAGTATAACGGCTATTCTGATAGCAGGAAGTGGTCTTCGTTTTAGACGATAATAAATATAACAAAGATGTTCAACGTACATCTCTGATCCCTCATTTGACATGGGCGCACCGATGCACAAACTTGAGTCTATGCGCGATTATTAGCATTATTCTTATGACACAATAATTCCGAACTGAACTTCATGTTCAAGATACAAGTAGATATTTCTTACCAGCTAAAGCATTCATTGGCGTTGAAGGTAACAGTTTGAAAGCAGATAATACTGAGTACGGAAACAATGATCAATTTGCTTTTCTTAATAATAGAATCATGGCGTTGTTCGACAGCGCTGCGTACGAGATTTACGAAAAAAATATTAAACCAATTCAAAAAGGTGTAGATGTTGCAACGAGGATATTTGGTCTAATAAGATACAGCGATTATTATTCAAGATCAATTGGTCCATCAATTGTTTGCAAAAGATACAATTAATCATTCAGAAAACAGAAATGTAACACGAAATGCAACTGAGGACACATATGCAAAGTTTAAGTTAGAATTGTTGAAAGATATAATGTTTTCGTATGCAATTCCATTATCACACATTTTTGGATTCTGCAGAAATGTTAGAAAAGTTATTTTCGTAGCCAAGCACACAGATGTACTTGTAACAAAAACCAAGGACGATGATGCAATATGGCACATTGAAGAAGTTCATGATGCTGCAACTAGAGCATTTCATGATAAAGTAGTGCTAATACAAATTACATTGTGGATGCAAGTATTAACTCCAATAATATCCAAAGAAGAATATTTACTCTCTTTTATGGTTTAAGGTGGTAAATCAATCTTATCATGGTTAACAGTGACCACATATAGTATTAAAATTGCAATTAATGGTTTATTCACATGGCAGATAGCTGCTCAGCAAGGCATCTCTGCTCCGTGACATATGTTCATTGAGCTTCAAAATAATGCACGATTAAAACATCAGATACGAAAACTTAGTGCTTCTGAGGTATCACTAGGATTAAATGGACATGAAGAACCATCTAAGAATAATTTGTTGATTTTTTTATCAAAATCATGTAGAACGTTTATATTACCGTTTAATATCATTTATGGATCGCGATGATAATGATAATTCTGGTTTGCAAATATCACAGCTAGATTTACAACATTGAATCCGATCTATTATTTTCGCTGGAATATTTAGATTTAACCAAACAGTCTGCTGTAGGTATATATTTTTGAGCTCGTGTCATTAGAAATATCATATAAATTCCTAATTATATGGCAATTATCGTTTTACTCAGCAATAAATCAATGTTACGTTTAGGTGTTGGTGGACGAATGAGAGTTATTGATGCCCAGTAGAAAACATGCAATTAAATCCTTGATTTAAAATCAGGATGATAATTATAAATGTCATATCAACATGTTCATGTTACTCTGACTACTGGTAAGATTAAATAACTACAATTATCATCATAAAATAATTCTGCGCTGAAATATCACTAAAGCGAGAACAGATCGCAGGTGGTCAAAATAAGCTATCAAAGCATTAAAATCTGCCATAGTCCCATCTGCATTAGGTGCTGTTGGAACTGTTGCTGGAATGGCATTAAAGAAAGAAATAGGTCACGGGATAAAACCTCCAAAAAATGGAAAAGGTCCTAGACTTCCAGTGACCCCACCTTCGTGGTACAGAAAAGGTCTAAGACTGCCCGGATCGGTTCGAAAATTCTTCCTATGTCTAGTTTTAATTTACTTAATGCTGCTAAACAACATACAAAACTTCAGAAGTGTTTTTATGCGTGATCAATTACCAAAACAAACAATCAATATGGAAACTGGTATTATCAATCTCGATAAAAACTCTGGTCGTGGCAAAAGATCCACTTAAAATAATTTATTCTGATTTGTATGGGTTGGCGCCACCAAAAGAATTTTTTTAAAATATGATAGCACACTACGAAGTACTGCTATACAAAAAGTATTCCAATCTGGCATTCTACATTGCCAATACAAAAATTAACAGATCCAACAGTATGTGGCCGTGAAGCCCTCGTTGTACTCGATGCAATTTCACTGGTACAGCCAGGAAAACCACCTCATAAAGTCGTACATGAATATACCACCACCAGACATAACCGTGCACAAATGTTTTAAACAGACATTAATAAATATAATGGTAGATATTTATGGAAGATCTTCTCCCGATAAAGCTGATCAAGGTGATTTATCTAAATATGCACAAATGTGTATCAAAATAAAGTCGTTGTTTTTCATGATAAACAAGGACAATTAAAGACATGCAATATACAACTCTCAGATATACTTATAGGAATTACCACAGCGGTTGCTAATAATATAGTTAATTTTGCCGATCAAAGTAAAATAAATGATTCCGATAAGTTAGTTAACGATTAATGTGATTCATTCACTGCCAACAATATAATGAATAAAATAAACTTACAGATCTTGGAAACCAAGCAACAAAATCAGACCCTGTAACCCCAAAAATACGTCGATGATCAAGAAACTAAGTTTGTCTTAGTCAGTTGTGGTACTATCCATGCATTTCTCAACATGATTAATAATGGTATCAATAATCTCAGAATACCAGAATTAGACTTCGACGCTGCAACAAAAACCTATGTCAACAATATCAGCATTCTGACTGTGACATCATTAACAACAATCAAAAATGTAATTTAAACATTCAGAATCAATTATTGTAATCACAGACAAACGTCCGTTAATTTTCTTAGAAATATAGACAGATGTATTATTGAATAGTTTGGAAATCCATTGGTTGCTGATATTAAACTTGCTTATTTTAATACAAAATTTAACGATATTATCAGTGGAATTCCTAATATTGTTGAAAAACGAATCTGATTAAAATTCCTCACAAGTAGATCAAAAATGTGGTATACATAGTAGAATTAGGCTCAGCAACATGGACACAGCAAAATAACACTATCAAACATATCGCCAAAGTAACTGTTGTATATTGGCTGCAAGTATTTAGTATTTAGTAATCGATAGATTTACTATGTTTACCACATATATATGGCCTCATTCAACCGATATTTCTTCTGGAACTGTATCTGTAGTGTCACATAAAGATGCCGAAGAAACGTTTGTGCTGGAAGCAACTGATAAAAAATTAACTGCAGCGTCACACTGGTGATGTATGTAATTTGTATCTGAAACTCATCAATTAACTACTTAATTAAATGACGTAATTATAATGAATCAAACCAAGAGTCCCCAGTCCTACATTGACGTGGATAGTTACAGACACAATCAAGTATGTGAATGTCAGACCAAACTAAATCATTCAGTTGAAAATTACACAGTAAAAGTAAAACTCGTCGCAGGCGTGTGCTTATCATTGATAAAATTGTTTATTAAGTTTCTACTATCATTGGGTCCACATGTGTATTTTTATTACCAATAACAATGCGGCACCTGCAGTTGTAACCATTGTTTTAATCGCAACAACATGCACAGGTGTCCTCAGAATTGTCGCAAAAGATAGCTATCTGTACGAACACAAAATTACCAGAGCATATACCAAAATTACACACGTTCTTGTCTACATGCATTAAATATTCGTCGAATCTCTCTTAGTATCTCAGTGATGGTACAATATCCGATGCTGATTTCATAACGATAATGAAAATTTACAACGAAGCATTCCTTGACAATAGCACGAACACGAAAAAATAAATGACCCAAAACGTTCCCGATTTTTAAAAAATAACAGTAATAATAACGTCAGATCAAAGATCGAGCGAACTACTACAACAGATTGTCTCTAATACTACCCATATAAAAACTACAAT
Organism: Potamilus streckersoni; assembly: GCA_016746295.1. Classification (NCBI taxonomy): domain Eukaryota; kingdom Metazoa; phylum Mollusca; class Bivalvia; order Unionida; family Unionidae; genus Potamilus; species Potamilus streckersoni. The sequence goes on from JAEAOA010001352.1 coordinate 221,321, forward strand.
GACGTCATTAAGTTCATCCAGACCAGAATTTAGCGTTAACTTTCAAACTGCAATTTTAGCAAAGAAAATAGCGCTAATATAATTATGGACTTATCATAGCTGGCCAAACATTCGATCAAATTCGTTTGCAGGACTAACAGCAAACAATTTACTTGCGTTTGCAAGTTATTGGAATTTCAACAGGCAGTTATTAAATAGAACAGATTAATGATAAGTTCCAATGAAGAAAAAACTCTATTACAGGAAAGGAATCCAAAATAGCAGTTACTAGTTACGAACCATCTATAACAGCGGCGATTGAAATAAATTCATCTAATTATTTTGTGTATATTTATCAAAGTTCAATCAGATCCATGTTAGGATGGCCAGATGTTCCCCTCGTTTATAATGAAATTTCAGAACCAAAAAGATAAGAGTTAAAAGCAAGCAATTATATATATATATATATATATATATATATATATATCTATATATATATATATATATATATATATATATATATATATATAATCAGAATCTGATTTAAAATATATTTATTTTCAGGTTTTTTAAAAAAATACGTTTTAAAAACAATGACCCATGATGTTCTTTAGCCATTACCACATTCACTCGTGCTCCACCTTCATTATCACTAGTATTTTCACAATCTTTTTCTGTAATTATTCATGAGATACTTCTAAATTATTTTTTTCAAAATGCGCGAAAAAGATGTACAAACAGCTTTAACAAATCATATGTAACTGTTGCCAGCGTCTGTAACATTGCCTGCTGGACAAACTTTATAAATTTGTATCCCGATTGCAAAGTATATATATATATATATATATATATATATATATATATATATATATATATATATAGATATCTATATATATAGATATATATATATATATATATATATATATATATATATATATATATTGTAATTTTTAAATCGCAGAAATAATAGCATTAATATTTTCAAAATTCATTATATTGTAATTGTTTTGTTGGAAATAAAAATATTTCTCAATCAGAATAATACTAATGAAATAAAATATATCGGAATTTGATGAACATTAATGAAATAAAATATTTATAAATCAGACAAAATGTTAATGAAATCAAATATTTATGAATCAGAATAATAACGATTTATAAATAATATACTCGCAGCACATCCCAATATTAACTTTTAGGTTGACAAAACAAAATCCTAGCAAGTCCATGAGCATTCGAAGTAATCCCCATGTGAACTCCTAGGTTGCCAAATGATACCCTAGCAGGATCAGAAGAAACTCGAGATCAGAAGAAACATTCAGCACATATTCAACCCCAAGGAAGCATCATATTAAGATCAGAGATTAAACACATACGCAGATATATATATATATATATATATATATATATATATATATATACTTACATATATAATATATATATATATATATATATATATATATATACTTACATATATAATATATATATATATAAATTTATACTTACATTTATAATATATATATATACTTACATATATCATATATATATATATATATATATATATATATATATATATATATATATATATATATATATATATATATATATATATATATATATATATATATATATATATATATATATATATATATATATATATATATATACCTACTGAAAAGTATTTATAACTAACTTATCTTAAGGATGGACACATGGCGGAGCCAGTTGACACGGTGGACAGTGTATAAAAATTTTTTATTAAATTTCGAGGGTTGGCTGAGTCCCAATAGTAAGATAATTCTGACATAATATCTACCCCGCGGGCAATGTGCTGGTCACGAGAAAAAAACTCACGACCTCTATTATGAGAATCAAATGCGTTAGCTCTAGGCCACCGGATTTGTCTAACAACCTATTATGAAGTTTCCTGATCCTTAAGTGCAGGAACTTATGTAAGTATACAGATTATAATCACAATTATTGTAAACTGTATTGTGAATTTCTGAAGAAAAAAATCACAATTGTAAATTAAGCCACGCATTTCTGCCGAAATAAAATGTCTGTATTCATCTTTACATCAACCGTTGTCAACTATACTTAAACATCGATCAGTTACATGAACACATGCCATATTTACTTTTATTTAAAAAATAACCTGATGTACATTCATTCATACAGTTGAGATATTCTTACAAACACTTAGTTTGTATTAATGATATATTTATTGTTTTTGCGAATTTTTGATTGACGAAATACCACTTACAATGAGGAGAGATATATCGATGCTTACTTTAAGGCTATGAGGGTACAGTTTCACCCCGGACCGAGATTCGCAAGAAAAATAAAAAAATCTTACTGTCATCTAACATTAACGAAGTACAAACATGCACGACAACTGCTTGATTTAGTAAGCTATGCTTAATCATCTGACAGCCAAGGAATATACTGAAATTTGATATTTATGTCCAAATTATTTTGCAGCCGTATTCATAGTTTATGCATTTCATAGCTCTCTTTCCAAATATTTTACACTTTCCTCTATTTCCACGTGCAGAATTCTTCGTTGCGTAATAACTTGTAGGATGCCTAAATAATTATTGTTTGGATTTCCATCATTATGATCGATTACAATTCCATTTTTAATGATCTATTAAAACATTCGTAGATGAATCTATGTTAGAAACAGTTGTATTTCCACTGGTATCAAATCACAAATAACCAAATTTTTCAACACGCCCGACTGAGTATTTCAATTTCCATAATTTCTAATCACACCATCACGAGTTGATTCATATTTTTAAAAAATTTGATGCGTTAAAGACTTTTGCTTCATTTGTATGCTAATATTATTTGTTTAAATCATTATTTGAATGTCCAGCGAGATATTCTTCTGCGGATTTTATAGGAGATTTGATATTTTTATTTTAATACAGTTCAAGTTCTCTATGATTTTACCACCACATTGCTTACATAGCTGAGTTTTTACACCGATTCCATCACCACACCGTAAACACGGTTCTAGGTCTAGAATTCTGTGTCTAACGCACTGATGTAATATCAGCAGAATTCGTTTACGCAGGTCTTGTTACAAGAAGCATATTCGAGTTTGAGACCAGCGTCATTGATTAATTATTTGAACATATATATATATATATATATATATATATATATATATATATATATATATATATATATATATATATATATTGTCGTAATTATAATAATGCAGTAATTATCCACAATTTAACCTTATAGAGCCAGACTTGATCTTGACAGATCGCCGAAATATATATTTAGTTTTTCGATGTAAGTTCTGGCTAAAACCAATAAGGATATGACTAAACATATTCGTGAAGCCAAAAAATATATTCGCGTCTAATGTATGGTCAACCGTTAGCATTTGTAATGCTGTCATAGTAATGCAAGAGTAATATTATTGTTTAACGCAACTAACACACTTGGTAACATTGCTACCCATTCACGAGATCTCTCCTTTGCATATTGATATCCCAATAACTGCTAAGCAAGTGGTCGATTAAATGGTTCAGCGATTGACTTATCAGGATCAATTTCAGTGTGTCTTCGTCTGATTTAGTCGTCATTTTTTTATCAACGGCATTGCACCGTAGACCACCTTGTGGTTAGGAACCTCGTTGATGAATTCGTTCAAACGCAGATGCAACTTCAATTGCTGTCTTTGTTGACAGTGGTTCTTCTATCTGTCCACTTGCGACGTCAACCTGACGTTTATTATATGGATATCTTTGCCTTCTCAGCGACACGAAAATATGAGCCAGTCAAACGTCATCGAGCGCTACAAAATTGCATCAGAGCAATATACTTGGCCCATCAGGGTGTGGTAACACGCAATTATTACTTAATCTGATACTACGATGGCACAAGTAGGATGGGTTATATTTAGTAGCACCATATGTAGATGATCAACGATGTTACGAAGTATTCAAAGATTTTAATGAAAATGCAAAGTCGTTTACGTGTCCTGATAAAGATACTGATGTTATTGATTTTATTACCGATATAGGTGAAGCTGCATGTATAGCTGATCTTGATATATTAATAAATAATCTTGTATGATACGATTATGTAATGCTGAACAAACAAACAAAACCAGCTCGGATATTTTTGTGAGGCCATCACAAAAATAGAGACGTGATTTATTTAACTCAAAAATACACAACAATACCTAAAGTGACCAGAGGTAATTGTAATATCATAATTGTGTTTAACGGAGTAGATAATTATACTCTACAAAATATTTATTATATTTGGTGTTCAGGGGACATGGATATGATTAAGTTTAAAAACTTTTTTTCAAAAAACAAGCTGTTCCGTTCGGATTTATACCAATAAATTTACATGACCCAAGATCTAGGTATCGTATCTGTCTGGATAAAATCTTTGTTTAATTATAGCAGCAGAGAGGGTGAACGACCAGCGTTAAATGACCAGCCCGTAAACGAAACACATCATCAAACGCGCGTCATGGATGATGTAACAAAATGAGCTAACACAATTAGAGTAATCTCATGGCTTAACAAAGGCTTTGGTTTTATGTTACTGACCTTGAGATTTCATTTTTGTAGTGAGGTCTATTTTTTTTATAAATAAAATCTCCAACAAACATGATGTGATTTGTATACATTAAGAATAATAATTTTATGAATTGTTGCAGATAATCTAATTGGTACACATTCTGAGCATTGCCATTCCATATATAGCTACATATGATGTGATTGGTACACATTATCAGAATTGCCATTCCATATATAGGTATAGATAATGTGATTGGTACATATTTTTAGCATTGCATTCCATACATGGTTACAGATGATGTGATTGGTACACATTCTCACATTCCATATATAGTTATAGATGATGATTGGTACATATTATACGTATTACCATTCTATTTATTATTACAGATGAAGTAAGAGAAAATGTACATTCAACAAAGGATACTAAGAATGAAATTGCCAATATAATTAGTTTTGCATTGAATAGAGAAGGGGATATAGAAGATAGATGGAAGGGGAAAGAAGGGAGAAAACTTTTTAACAGTGATTTACTAAAATACCCAAATGACAAATGTATAGTTTATGTCACGATCTTGTAACTAATTAAATCACACCTTGTTGATCTTTCTTTATCTAATCGCATTCTTAGAATGATTTGGAGTCTTATGGATTGATCATATTTAATGCTTTCCTTTCTATGGAGGCATAGATTGAAGGTGCGTACAATTTAGTAGTGTGTTTAGAATGCAACGATTTTATGTATTTTGTGTCTATGCAATGATACACCTGCTAAATTGCAGCACCGACAAGTGTAATTGTATATTATATGATAGTTGTGTACTTCTAACTCGTACATTGGCATATAATTTCAGTTCAGTACCTATATTTCAATTTAAACTTTAAGAATAAAATATAAACTGCATTTTTTGCAAATTGTTTTATTGACTAACTTATGTGTGATTAATTGCAAGTGTAATATTGTGCTCTATGCTTTAAATAATAATGAAGAAACGACTTGAATAAATATCACGAAACATCGCAAATCATCTCTCTACGTTAATTTCAATCAAAGGTGACAATTATGGGCAACAAATATGACTATTTATGGGCGTTTGGAACCAGCTATTCCAGCGAAGTTCCAAAAATGTTAACAACTGTCAGTAATGCACTGGACCAACAGTAAAACAGTTATTGTCAATAGTTGGTATTTTCGGGTCAGGCCAACGATACACCAGCAACTGTCAAACAATATCATTTGTCCAACAATGAACTAATGTGGACTGTAACACCGCTTCAATGTTTGGCCATCTAGATTATCAACCTGTCCGGTTGATATCAGGCAAACATTGTTCCAACATGTCCCTACTAAGAACTGATGAACAAAGCTTAGTTGGGACAATGTTGCTTATCCAACACAGTGCCTAGGAAATCAGCATGCAATTTTTGGCTCAACAATTTCTTGCCGTCTAAGTATACATACTAAACCAAAACCCCACTTCTGCTAAGCAAGTACAAGAATAAAGCTACATTACGTTATATACTGCACCTACCATTGCCAAAAAATATAGCGGAACGTTCAGCTATTTGATTTAGGAATTATTTAAAAACACTGATCAATATTGAGAACTGGAACAATAAAATGATCATAAAAATGAAAAATACGTCTTTGTCTGGAGACCTTGTAAGTTTCTAAGAAATTCAAGACTGAATACGACAATGCTCTGCTTGCGCCAAATAAAATTATCGGAGATCCAATTGAAACCCAGCGCAATTGACATCCGTGAGATAGGTTGGCGACGTAGACAAACTTTCGATTAGCCCTGGTGGAAAACCAGTGCAAACTTATCTCCTGGTTGAATTAAAGTGTACGTCAGTCGGAAGAGATCAAGTGGCGGAATTGTCAATGTCTATCGAAACGTCCATTAACTGCCAGTTGGGAAATCCTGATATACAGTAATAACACTACGAAGGCAATATCGTTACCCATAAAATATTGATGCCTTTCCTCGTCTCCGAGGGGCAAATATAATGAAAAAATAATATCCTTGAGAGATGAAGTTTTCCTTTCCGCTAGAACAAGAACGGCAGTTTTTACTTGCAATCGACAATACGGCTAATCTTTGTGCGAAAACTTCCCATTTGTATGTTTATTTTTGATAATCGGTTTATCTATATTCATTAAATATTTTGTTCTGTCTGGACAACATTTTACTTAATATTATTTCACGAAACTAATATATGTAACATTTGCATGAAATATATTGTGAGAAAACAAGAAATGTTTCTGTAAAACGATCAGATAATGCAAACATTTAGAAGGTGGACGACTGATCTTAATTTACTTTTAATGTCCTAAGAAACTGCCTTGCTCTTTCTCTCGAAAAACATACAATGGATAAAAATGAATAAAAATATATTCCTGTGGTGTCACTTGTTTTGCAGTTATACAAAACATTACTAATGTTATGAGATTTTTTAGTTTCTCATAAACTCTTAACAATTCTCTATTCCATGGTCAGAAGGAGAGAGAGAGAGAGAGAGAGAGAGAGGAGATGAGAGAGTGAGGAGTTCAGGCTTTCTTAAAAGAACAAGGTGTCACTCATAACAGTGTTTATGCGGCAGAATTCTTTGGGAGAACTTTGCAATACGGAGGTACGGATTCCTCTGTAAGAAAAGATAGAGTTCTTCTGATTCTGCGAAATTTCCTTAAATATTTCATATATGTGGATATATAAAACTACATTCTGTAGATACATCTTGTATAATTTCTGCATGTTAGAACATAATGCAGTTAATTAAATCTCAACTAAATTCAAGATAGCCAACGAGTATACAATTCAATAATACCGATTAATACAACAATCATTTTGAAGAAATGCATTTTAATAAATTTAAAATATGATGCTAAATTGAAATAGATTACTAAGCATTATTCTTTATTACTTAAAGAATATTGTTATTTCGTATTCAAATCTAAACATGAAATTGGTAGCGAATTCGTCTTTTCCAGTAATAATTACCGTAGGCACAAAATAATATAAATTCTTAAAGACAATTAATCATCATTTTAAATTATAATATAAAATACAAAAAAATCAGAAAAAAATGCAAAAGTAAGAATTTTACCAAGAAAAATCTTCAACATTAAGATAGTACTTATCCTTCAAAGAAATTTACGAACACAAACGAGTCTTACCTGTAAGAAAAGACAGAGTTTTTCTGATTCTGTTAGGATAAACTAACTTTTGCAAGCCTGCTTCTTAATTTATACACACTCCTGAAAGCTTCGCCCATACAAATAAGGAAATATTTTGGATGCTTACGTTCGTCCACTTCTAATCAGAATGAGACTCCTGTCTAATCTTACTGGAACCGACTGTGTTAAGCTACGTCATTATAGATCACGTTTTGCCTCATCAGCTTAATTGTTTTCAAAACCGATGAGTTTTATAGCTTGCTCATGAAAAAAATTTTTAGAAACTTGGTCTACCCATACTGACACATCTTTACAGGTGCACATTTTACTGACTTGGCATACAGAAAAATGTATAATACAGTAGTGGGGATTTGCACATGCTTATAAGGGCTCAATCTTTATTAAAATAGTTTATAGTTGTAATACGAAAATAAAAGATATTACTCTTTATATATTTTAGTAAAAATTTAATTGCACTATAAATCAAATAAAAATTACTTTAATACAATTTAGAGAAAATTTCTATCTTATTACCAGTACTTACAAATTCTCTCCTAATACTAACATAAATGAAAACAGATTATACTCATTTCAGCATGTACAGATTAAGTATTTTCATTTCTGTCAGTATAAGATAATTGCTTATGGCAATTATTACCAACGTTCTAATGCAATCCATCTTTGCAAAGAAAGACAAAACCGCATTATGAAATGTACAGCTCTTATGTTATATGGGCTCATATTCAGTAACAAAGAAAGAGTAAAAGACAACTAGCTTTGTATATTTTAACAAAACAATTTTTCCCCAGACAACAATTTAAAAATTGGTAAATAGGACTTAAAGTTTATGAACATAATCCAACATTTGAACCTAAGAATGCAAACACAAGTCCTATCACTAGTCCTATTAGAATCCTGGTTTGAGTCCCGATGACGTACAAAATATGGAAGTGATGACGTCAGATGTGGTCAAATATACGAATAGCAACAACTCTTCACTTGAAACAGTCTTTGTTTCCGAATAATTCCAGAATAAATTTCTTTGAATATCTTTCAGAATTTTTTTTTCAAATGTAAATTTGTTGAGTTCCAAGGGACTAAATTATCAAATCCAAAAATCAGAGAACGAACAAATAATCTTGGCAACAAATTAAAAATACACCTTGTTCCTTCAAGGTGTTGAATGACTGCACGAAAAATATTAAGATTGCGTATTTCAAACCCCAATGCTTCATTTGAAGTCAAGCGATATTGGTCATGTAGTCTTTTAATACGCTATTTTCGTCACGCAGACCAATTTATCCCACGTAAGAACCGATCATAAAAACGTTGTTTGCACACAGTTATCACGCAAAGAACGTAAGCCCCTGAATCTGACCAATCATTTTAACTTCCTGTTGCCAATGTTTCCAGTGGAAGAATAAATGATAATTCTCACATAATACATCTTCGTCTTAAACAAACAAACTTTGTTATAAGAATATATGTCACTACTAAAAAACAGAATCCCGAATCCGTGAAAAATATTCAATGCAATTAAATACAATGAAATACAAAGGAAATAAACATACTTTTAAACTTTACACACAAGCAATTTAATCACATATAGTTAACAACAGCAATTTAGAATATGTTAGCGCAGTGGTCTCTAAAATGTTAAATGAAAAACAATAAAGTAACAGTAATAAAATATCATGCGTATACTCAACATCATATCAGCAAAACAACATCACACACATATATTAATCACGCCTTTAAACTATATATATATATATATATATATATATATATATATATATATATATATATATATATATATATATATATATATATATATATTATAGTTTACTATACTACGGATTACAGAAATTAAATTCGTACTACGGAGTTTCGAACTTAGGTCCGCGAGTAAATGGTACCCATCGCCTTGCCTGCAAGCACCAACACATATAACGTCATGACTAAGCACGCATCACTAATAAATGATGGCATTGAATCGTTTTTATATTAGCTCGTGCATAGCATACACACTCGCATGACGACCTAGTAATTAATTCTCATTATATATATATATATATATATATATATATATATATATATATATATATATATATATATATATATATATATATATACATACAGTCGTTTTAGATTCCTATAAAAGTAATCAAGGTATATAGGATTTTTGTATTACAAATAATTATAAATATATACCAGACAGAATAGACTGTCCTATTCCTGGCTTCTTTAGTAGAATCTTGATAATAGTGGGCAGAAATAATAGTTTATTACAAACTGGGTTCGAAATTCCGTAGAGTACGAATTTAATTTCTCTAATGTGTATTATAGTATTGTTTTTATTAAACTATTATATATAATATATAATGCTGTTTTGATACCAGTATGTTTAGTATACTGATAATTTTTACCAATTACAAAAGTGAGCTAATCGCAAGATCCCTTAACATAAGCACATTTTGGAAATAAATTCTCTTCCTCATTATATCACCAATGTATTCATGGTAATGCACTAAACAAGTAACGATACCCATTTAAAAATGTGATACTTTCTCAAATGTAGAGGTATACAACTATCCAGTTTTTGTTATTTTCGATAAATTAATCATTCTTAATTTTAATTGGCATTACGTAAGTTGTGTAAATGAATGAAATATACGCTGAAAATTAATATTCTTCCTTAGTAAGATTCTTTATTAGGATGATTTTGCAAAGAACAGGTGTAACAAACCTTGAAGGCATTTGTTAATTAAGTAAACTAAGGTATTTTTCTCATTTTGCTAATTTTATCATCAATAATTATTGTAGTTCATTTATCTTCAATTAATATATTTTGTGTTATATGAGATTTACTTCAGCAATTGCTGCATCTTAGTTCTGTCTGCAAGCATGCGCTATTAAATCTTCTTAAGAACAGTTTATATTTGCAAATTACTTCAAGATTAATTGTCTGTCATGAACCATAATTGATCCCAGAACCTTAATGAGCTGCAATATTGATACTCATCAATTCGAAAAAAGAATCAACTATGAAAATGAATATGACAAAGATGTTAGGACAACCCAACTTGAAGAACAATTTGACATGAATTGATCTCACTAGGAGATGTATGTCAGAAAATTCAAAGTATCACCAAAATGTAACAAATTGTCTGGTCATTATGATCCGTCTCATTGATAAAGGATTGACGATGTTTTGTAATTTATTGATACGGCTTGTCAATAGAGTTATTTGTCTTATCATTTCTGTAAATGGATTCCCAAATATTAATAGCAATGGAAGAAATATAAATGATGATCAAGGTTTAGAAACGTGCAATATAAAAACCTAGAATATTTGCATTGTTGCATTACAAAACCCCTGACTCGTTTTTTGTAAATTTAAAAAGTTGCATTACAAAACTTCTGACTTAGAAAAGGACAAAAATTGAAGTCAGTTTAGAAAATTCTAAACTTGAAAGAAGTCAGATTAGAAGATTCTGAAACTGTGATAGTTATAAATTATAAATACTTAAGATTGACCTTGGCGAAGAATTGTATATTTTGGAGTGGGTGTGATGACTAAAAATCTAAACAATTTAGCCTCGAATGTTATTTTCTTTGTTTTACTTTTTAACTCAAATGAGTTATTAACCAAACCCTTTTCTGAAGATTTTGAGTCAATATTTATTGATATAATATGTAATTGCAGTATATACACCTAAACTGTGATATTTTCGAAAAATATCCATGGTGTATAGGGTTCAATTTGAGGATTTAAATATGTTTTAAATCAATTCAAATGTGTCTGCTTGACAGTGAGCTTAGTAGGAACAAATACATTTAAACAGTAAACGGTTGGCTATTGGATACATATCATTAAAGGTAAAGAAAATTGATTATCTTCCATAATGTATCACAGGCTCTAGGAGAATTAATTATAATGATATAGGCAAAACTAAATTGATTGACATCATTTATAACATCTTACTGGAAACTGGGTTCAATTTATTTGAGTGATTATATATATATATATATATATATATATATATATATATATATATATATATATATATATATATATATATATATATATATATATATATATATACATACATTAATGCACTCTCGTTAATTCGACCGATTATGTCTTAATAATTTCGCATGTACGTTTTATATCTTCCCAGCATCACCTAGTTATGCTCTCTCTCTCTCTCTCTCTCTCTCTCTCTCTCTCTCTCTCTCTCTCTCTCTCTCTCTCTCTCTCTCTCTCTCTCTCTGTATGTATGTAGGTAGGTATGTATGTATGTATGTATGTATGTATGTATGTATGTATGTATGTATGTATGTATGTATGTATGTATGTATGTATGTATGTATGTATGTATGTATGTATGTATGTATGTATGTATGTATATATATCTATATATATATATATATATATATATATATATATATATATATATATATATATATATATATATATATATATATATATATGTCTTATCAATTTTGTCAATGAATTCCCAAATATTAATAGCAATGGAATATATATATATATATATATATATATATATATATATATATATATATATAGAGAGAGAGAGAGAGAGAGAGAGAGAGAGAGAGAGAGAGAGAGAGAGAGAGAGAGAGAGAGAGAGAGAGAGAGAGAGAGAGAGAGAGAGAGAGGAAGATAATGGTGGAAACGGAAGTCACGGCACATGTGCTTGTCCAGTTACTTTTTGTATTTATAGAAATTGTAGTACTAATCACACCGAATGTCTTTTGAGCAAAGAGTTTCATTTCGGAGAAATTACTGAAAACATTTGGCCAGTTCATATATTTACTTCAACATATCCTAACAGTTTTGAAATGAAGGATATGTTCACTGTGTTATAGATGTGATTTCATTGCAACTCACCGCGACTCGAACAGTGTATCAAAATTTATCCATATTTCGCACTCAGTGGGAAATATCTCTCGTAATTGAGTATTTTGTCATTTTAAGATGAATTAATTGCTTCAGTAAACTTTGCTATGCTGTTTTAATTGTTTTGTATTATTTTAATGTGTACCTTTAGACGTCTATCTAAAGAACAATATAGCAGAGCGAGTATGAATAAAGGCAGATCATGTCCCGCTAAGATCTAGTTTACATATGAATACAGTATTCAGTCATGCCACACCAGTAATAGGCTATTTACAATGCAAAGAGAGGCCTGTTGATTATGATATACCAGAATTAACACGAAAGTGGAATATATTTTTTTGAGAAATTTCAGATTTTATTCAGAATTAAATTAGGTTCATTCGGTTCTGAAAAGGAGCCACGCGTTGAGTCAAATTGTCAACATTTAGTGAAACATTAGCTATGTTTGAAATATTGATCCGGGTTGATTTTGAAAGAATCAAGAAAGTAAATTATTTGTCAACTTTACCAACCTCGTCTTTAAGAGGTGAAAAAATCTACAGAAGTAAAAATGGTCGACAACTCACCGCACTAAACATAAAACCTTCTGTGTGCAACTGTTGCCTTTGAGCAATTGTATTAGTTCAATAATCAGATTAGTTTCTCGAGAGACATTTTATCATAATAAACTTCCCCACACTTTGCACACAGATTGTACATGTGACCAGCTAGAGGGTATAGTTTTCAGGCATCTGCTCTGGGATCCCTTACACAGGATTAGTTTACCATATGAATTTAAATTTTAAAGGGTCTTTTAAACTAAAATATAAATATAAAATTAACCATATTTAGAACCGATTTTCTCGGTTTACTTCCTTATGGTCGGTCATAGTGGAGAGGGTGGAGGACAAGGGGTAGGCGCAATCAAAGAGTTGAGATCTGCATGGATAAGTGATGGAAGTAGCTTTATTTCTGTGTTCGGATCTGAACGAAAATACTCTTAATATTTAGCTGCTTGTTAATATAAGCATTGTATTTTCGTTTACAATAAATCTTCCTAGGATTCAGCAACATTCATATTAGCTCTGCATATTTTAATTGTTAGATATTTTTATTCTTTATATCTCATATCGTAATTCATTGTTATCATTAGTGGGCGCTATCTTTAATCGTCAATCTTTGCACAAATGATTACTCGATTGTCGATACTTTTATAATCATAATCGAGCGAAGAGCTTACAAACTATGACTTTTTAAAGAATTTAAAGTAATGTGCGATGGTCAATAATTCATTGGTTTACAGATTATTTCGTGGCACATTATATAGGATCATCAAATTATAGATAAAAATGAAAGAGTATGGAATAAAGTATTTCTTAGACAATTTAATCAGAACTTAGGGAATGTGGGTTTTGATGTTAGCATTAAACTTTCTATTCCTACAGAATAAACGTCCATTTAATTACTGTCCAACTTGTATTTTTGGGGGTGGGATTTTGTGTGTGTGTGTGTGTGTGTGTGTCTGTGTTTATTTGTGTGTGTGTGTATGTGTGTATTGCGAAATACGATTGCACTGAGTGAGTAAAATATACTGTCCTTTTGACAAGCATAACTTGATATTTATTTTTCATGACTCCGTATTAATTTCTTATCACATGTGTGCCACTATATGTATATTAAGATGTAGCTCTCTTATCATTAGACGTAGTGGAAATAAATCTACCATTGAGAAGCTAGTTTGTTGTAATTTTCTAGTTGCACGCTATAAACGGTCTATTTGTAAAAAAAAAATAAAGCATTGCATTGAATTGAAATACTGTATAAAAGCAATTATTCAAAAACCTTTAATAAGTTTAGACATGCAGGATATTTCTAAAACTGTTTAATAAAAATAAACTCCAAAAGGAATTTCCAATTAATTTTAGTTCTTAATACAATTGGAAATAAAATCATTTCCTAAAATGACATTATGTGGCATAGGTAAAGCTGGTTATTCTGTTAAATAAATATATTCTTTACCATTATTTTCCAGCGTGTTTAATTTATTTTAAAAGATACTTCCCCAAATAATCAGCCATTGTACCGGCTTGTATAGCAATTGCAATTTGCAAACCCGTGTCGCTTACAAAGTTGCCAAAAGGTCTTCTATTCGAGCACAGTCGATCAATATCCGCCTATAGTACAATGGGTTCCCTGTAGAGATTGCTTTGGCGATCAGAAAGATTGCATATGACTGAACGAATTTCAAAACAATAATTTGTAATTAGTAAAAACGATAAAGTCTCTTTGTGGCATGAAGATAATCACTGATCTTATTCTGTAAAACTACAAAGTAATGCCGTTAAATAATTTATATAACGTCATAGGCACATTTATGAATATAAATGTATTTACGATCACTTCAGACACACGACGTTATATGGTAAATGGGTCTCTGCCATAGCTTGGGATCATCTGCATAAATAGTAACTAGCATATAATGCCATTTATCATAGGATTGCCCCACACAAATGGTGTATCATGAACTTTATCACATTACTGGCCAACATAAATAGCATGTGATGCAATGTATCATTGGACTGGCCCACATAAACGTGTAGGATGCAATTTATCATAGGACTGTCCCACATAAATTATGTTTGATGCACGTTATCACATTGCTGGACAATATAAATGATATGGGATGCAATGTATCATATGACTGGCCCACAGAAATGGTATGTGATGCAATTCATCATAGAACTGTCCCACATACATGGTGTATGATGCAATTAATCACATTGCTGGCCAACATAAATGGTATGTGATGCAAAACATCATAGGACTGGTCCACATAAATGGTGTATGATGCAATTTATCATAGGACCGTCCCATATAAATGGTGTAAACCGCTCTGGTGGCCTAGTGGTTAGAGCGTCTGCCTCGGATGCGGGAGGTCGTGGGTTCTTTCCCCGGTCGAACCATACCAAAGACTTACAAAATGGTACTAACAGCTGCCTCGCTTGACGCTCAGCATTATGAGGCTAGTGTTAGGACTGTTTGGCCTGGTGTCAGGATAATGTGACTGGGTGGGACATCATGCTACATGTCTGCGGCATGATGCCCCAGTGCTAGACATCACTGAAAACTGCCACACTGCAGACATCGTTGCGATATGACTGAAAAATTGTTAAAGCTACGTAAAAACAATCATAATCATAAACACCATAAATGGTGTATGATGCAATTAATTACATTGCTGGCCAACACAAATTGTATGTGATGCAAAACATCATAGGACTGGTCCACATAAATGGTATACAATGCAATTTCCCATAGGTCTGGCCCACAGAAATGGTATATCTCGCAATTTTTCATATGACTGTCCCAGATAATATATATTCTTGACAAACTAAAGATTACACACTTCCAATTATCGTTTTGTTCTTTCAGACAAAGAGGTTTTAGAAACCATTACACTTTAATGGAATTAAATTCTGTCATATATTTTCTTATTTTTGCATGCCCTAAAAGATCGCAGATACTGTAAATGATATCAGCATGCATTTGTACCATTGAGTATATACGACACTAAAGCTATGTCCGCTTTGTTTGACTGCAAATCTCCAATTAAGCATTCCTATGTTTTTATGAGGCCTCAATTTTTCAAATTTAACGACATAACAGAGTCTGAACGAAATGATCATTAAAATCATGGATGCAGAGTCGTGCGCACGAACCGATCAGTCAATGATACTTATCAAAAGAAACTTATATTTAGATAATATTTTGGAGAACAAATAATCCAATATTTCCATACGATTCTCATAAAGTGAATAAAATGCCGTTCCAGACGAAAAAGCAAATCATATTATTTTACCCTTGGGTAATTTTTATATATGCAATCTTTTATTTTCAATCCAATTAGTTCTACAAAGATTACAGCATGTTCGTAGGGGAATTGATGTACTTGAGTCACGTTCTTTTGATGATAATCTGTTCTCTCTCTTTCTGATGATTTATCTCAGATAAATTATTGTAGAATGTCGGAGTCGTATTAGCAATACGTGAACATTTTCCAAGCATTAGATAAAGGGTTAAGAATAATTTGCAGTAAAAATGCAAACAAATGTATCCACAGAAAGAACAAATAGGAATGATACACTGGCTATAAACTTAAATGACCAGAAGATTAACACAACAGCTTGTTAGTTTCAAATTGTTATTATTAACAAAAGCTATCCATTAAAACTACGTGTATGAAGTATTATCATTTTCAGTCATAGTAGAAGTGCATGCATACTTTCATATTTTCATTTATCTTCTTTTGAAACATTTTATCAACACGAAATCTTTAAAATACTTTTCTGAAAACCAATGATTAACATGTACAGTTTTGCTCTTAGCCACAATAATTATTTTCAGGTTTTTATTTTAATCCACGTTTACACTATTCAAACCAAATTAGATTTCTGTCATTTAAAATAGTTCTGGTATCTTCTCAAGTTCAGACTAAAAACATCATTCTTCTGTCCTCTTTATAGACGTTGCAAAGATGAATAAGGCATGACGAATACAATTTCATACTAAATGTTAATTCCAATTGTTTTTATGAGTAGTTAATAATGATACCTTGATCTTTATCTCTCTCATGAGTTGCTCGGATAAATAATATAATAGTTT
Source organism: Potamilus streckersoni (assembly GCA_016746295.1). Lineage (NCBI taxonomy): Eukaryota > Metazoa > Mollusca > Bivalvia > Unionida > Unionidae > Potamilus > Potamilus streckersoni. Next base: position 238,599 of record JAEAOA010001352.1, read on the forward strand.
GATTATCATTTTGAAACTTTGATGCTTAGCAATGCTAACGAGAACAGAAAGAGTCTTCTTAGAAACATGTACTGTCTAAGAAGTCAAGTTTTAGCAAGTGGAAGTCTAAGAATGTCTGCCTTTAAGATGAGTTTAAAACAACCACAGACTATTTACAAGAGACGCAATGTTCTACGTTAATAACAATGACATCTGCGAGATTGTTGGACGATGTCTTGTGGCTTTCATTTAGCTATGGCGGAAAATTGGTGGTCTATCAGGAAGTTTGTCCCAGTCGTATAATAAAAATTTACCTCAATCACAAAAACAAAGTGGCAAATATGGCAGATTGGACATACATTTCGTTTAGTGATCTCTCTTGGGGTACTCATACGAGACAAGAAAAGATAATACAATGTTGTGCGATCATTAAATATTCATACCCCAATCAATCTTTTAACTGTAATTACAAAAACTAATAACCAAGTTTCAGAGGACTAATGATTAACTCAGATTCCATCTGTATTCAATGCAGTTTTTACTTGCCTTTTGCGAGTTTTGATTTAGAAACAGATTGTCTTACAAATATCTTTAAATGCATCTTAATTGAGAGGGGACTTAAAACAATGGGGGAAAAGATACATAAACCTGCCAGACAAAATAAAAAAATGTCTATTTTATTTTCACAAAAGATTTCAGGTTTTTTTACTCGAGCATTAGATAAAAAATAATCCTTATAAAATGTCCTCGTTTTTCCATCGTGTATGGAAACGTATAATAAAAGGTATGGCTTTCGGGTGTTTTTTCTTAATACTTTTAATATCTCTAGGACGTTTTATATCTATTATTTTTCTTATCGTTTTGAGTCTCATTTTCTCCCTCTTTATATTGCCTTAAAACATTAGTTAGTCTTCCATAATTTAAAGGTAAATATTAAAATTAACATAAATTAGTCGAAATAACAATGACATTTTCTTATTATATACACATTTGTAACGGTTCACGTTATTACGTTTATAAGACAATGAGGGTTTTTTTTAAAAAATCGTACGAAAGTTCATTCCTTGAAAAAGTATTTCTTGTCGCATCTGTCCGAGGAAACATTTTTTCGCCATTCTTTTTTGTAAATAGTTGGAGAAATGATGTAAATTTATATATTCCTTTGCTTATCTCAAAATCACTTTCTGCTTGAAATTGAGACTTATTTGAATGTGCAACTATTCTTGATATTGCCCCATACTTCTTGCTGTCATATCACATACCTTCTATTGATATGAACCAATTCTGTCTCGGGCAGCCTAGTTGTGCTCTTTCATTCCTGCTTTCTGCCACCGTTCTAACGTAATATTAGGACAACCAATTAAATAATAAATTAGTATGACTTGATTTTACCTATTGGGGTCTGATGTCGCAATGGTGAATCTGAATTCAATCTAAACTTGACAACATGGCAGTCCATTGTTAATCTCTTTTTTACAAAGGTTTGCAAAGTTTTTTCTGGAATGATATATCCAAACGAGGTTTGCTATGATTGAGGGGAATTGAGAATCATAATACATTTAGACTTCTACGATCAGTTGAAACAACTGACCAAGTGTTTTACAATATGGTTTGGCTCTCACTCAAACCGGATTTCTTTTGGATACAAATTCTAATTATTCGTCTACTCCATACTTCACTATTTCTTAAATTACGTGTATGCCTTATCAGTCCATGTTATGATGCTATCATTAAAACAGAAAATGCAATCTTGAATCTGATATTTTTGAATGTATCATACGCTGGTGAAAATTATTAACATTCGGGATGACATATTCTGTTGAAAATGATTAGAATTCCGGATGACATACGCTATTGACTATAATTACCATTCCGGACCACATTTAACTTATCTTATGGCAAAGATCAAGTTAGAATCTTATTTAAAATATTTTGATGCCATTAAAATTCATCAAAACTTGTAACCATATACGATATGTAATGCAAATCTCACGAGCACGTTTCAACCATTTTAATTGCAACGTGTATTCCAATAACACGTATTGTACACCACAGTAGGTGACCGTTATCAACACATACACAAGACTCACGTCTGCTTTATAACATACCAATATGATAGTGTCAGGAAGCCCCTGTTGCTAATCGGATTAGAATACTTAATTGACTAAAAAATATTACGTTTTTGTATCACATAGGATTTTTATTTTGAAAAAGTTAGGAAGCATACAACTGCTTGGGTAGTATGTCAATAATTTAGTGACCAATCTTAAATATAGCAATATTCAGGTCTAATGGCGCACCATTTTAGTCAACCATAACGATGGCACAGTTTCTATAGAAAATAAAAATTCGAACTTTCGGGACTGACATACTCTACATACGTAAGAGATTTGTAATTAGCAAAATTTTTGCAGCAAATTTTCTTTATGTCTTAAGGATATTTGACAAGGGGAAAATATTCCACTTCGAAATGATTTTAATGAAGTCTTTGAATCTTGGATCACATCTAATCAATGCATTTATTCTTATTTTTACTAGCTCAATATTTACAGACATGTATGCATTCCTGCTTTAGGAACAATATTTATACACTGCCTAATTGTAGCAAGCAATTGATGATATAGGTCAACCATGAAGCAGATGGTTTGCTATATATGTATTAATGAACTATATTTTCCCTTCATTTCCTGTCAGAGTCAAATACAAAATTATTTAAACAAATATTTTACCGTATGTCTCTCTGAAGGTTTCATATTCAATAATTATGTTCTGTTCTTTTTTGTCAACTTTACAATTCTGGAAATTTGCTTTTTTATTGTTCGTCAAAATTAAAAAATCGTAAATCGTTTTCTAGGTGTTCGTCGTCCATTTTTAAATGAAAAAGTCTTCGCTATTTAAATAATAGGATAATGACTCAATGTTCTTGACCGTGAAAATCCTGTGATAGAAGATAATACCAACAAATGAGAGACTAGATTATGCGAAACCATACCACATGTTGTTTTCCATTAATGTATCACAATTCCACACGAAAATATATAATTCTCGAATAAAACAAACACATTAATATGTAAAACGTGCTTATGATGATAAGACAAAAACATATCTGATTTCCAAAAAATGTAACATCGCAGTAATCATAGCACCTAGCACAGCAGCAGGTCATACTGGAAGAAAGGTGTTAGAAACACTAGTCTGGACACAAAGAAACTACAATTGACGCGGAATCCAAATATATCTTCTGTAGCACATTGTTGTTCAAAGACTGATAACACTGATATAGAAACAATTGGCACAACGTGTGCCGCTTAATCAGCAGATGCAAATGAGACTATAAATTACAAATATCCCTAAGGAATAAAAATTTAACTGGACACTTTTAATGTGCAGTGAAACAAATTGTCCGTTGAGCATTAGGAAAGAGAATTGTGTGGTTATGTAAATGCTGGTCATTCTAAAATTAAATATATCAACTTGTTGCTGAAATATACTTCAGGCAGATTAACAGGTTAAAACGACACAAACATGGAAATAAATTTAAACAGAAAATATGTAAAAGCTCAAAATTACATGACATGAAAAACAGCTGGGAGAGCTTTCAGATAAACTAGTGAAACAATTAATTTAAATGTTTAAAAGAATAGTCGGAAACAAATGTGAAAGGAAAGGGTGTTGCAATCGTTGTTATAGCACTGTTGTTGGGATGATAATCTTACCTGTTTTGCTATGCACAGCAAATGTTAAAAGGTTATGTAGTGGTGGAGGTGGAATAAAAATGGACGCAGTGTTCCATTCGAATTCGTTCGCTGATAAAATTAAAATGGGGTTAATAAATATTAGCAATTATTTGCTTGCTTTAAAACAAATAATGCAGCATCTTTGAAAACAGTCAGATTATGTATGCTCAAAACAAATTCGCTATTGTGCTTATCGTGGCATTAGTGGGTGTGTTTGTTTTGTTGATTGGTGTTTTTGAGGCTGTTTTGGTGTTTTGATTATTTGGAATTCTACTTTTTCTATTGTTGTGCGGGGACGTAAACAAAGCAACAGATGGCCTGCTCAAATGCTGCACACCTTGGCTTAATATCCAGAAACGAGGTACACTTTCGGTGAAACGGGATAGTTATAGGTTTATCAATTGTTCAAAAACGCTGCTATCGAAACAAAACACTATGAAAGATCTGGAACTTAAGTAGTATCGTACACTATATCTATTTCTACATTGGAACTCTTAGACACTGCTTGAATCAACTCCATGCCTTCATATGTTACCTCAGGATATTTCTTTAGTAATTTCATTTGTTATATTAGACATTAACTACACTGATGTCAACCTTTCAAAGTTTTAGAGCGTACCATCTTATTATTTACATGATCTAGTTTTAGATATGCCTTGTAGTTATAAATCATGTGTGCATTAACTCCTTTATAATCGAATGAGCTGATTTGTGTTGTTTTTTTTTCTTTTGCATTTTCTTCATGGTTCACTCTCTAGAAGCTCGTAATTATTGAAGCAATCGTGATTTTTATAAACCTTAGTACTGCCAATTATGTATTGTGCTTCATCCGTTTATTTTAATGCCATTTATTCAGACAGTTCCACATTGTAAGGCAGTTTATCTTGCCCTTGCCGTGTCATCAGTACATATGTGTTACCGTTTATCTAATTGGTTTTGAGATCTGATCAGCTTTATACATTTTATATTGTTTGACATATAATGCAAACTTTATTTCTTCTTTCTCTTTCTTCAAATTTTTCACGTCTTAAGCAAATGAATACAGAATATTACTTGCTGATTTGTAACGTTTCCTCCCTGTAGTTCAGAAGTTATCCCTTGTCATAAATTAAAGATATTCCTTGTCACAAAATGCTCTGCAACTCCTACTTTTCGCATAGTTTAATGATATGTGTTCAAGACGATTTTCATGTATTCAATACAATTATCTTTAATTGTTATACTTTCCTCTTCGTTTGCTTTAACAGAAATTATGTTTATTGATATGCGATGGGTGATATTGTAATTTTCAATTAGCATGTCTGAAGGGTTACTTTAAGCCTTTTCGCTGAAAATGTTTGATATTTTACTACGTGAAAAATATGTAATGTTTCCTTTTTGCATGACCTAGACCTTATACTTTCTCTTTAGACTATAACCTTTCCTATTTCTATCTTTGAATACTATCTAAATGCATCGTGTCTTTTTCATCTTTTTAATCTTCGCTTTTGTTTAATGCCTATAAATTCTCTAAGCGAAATCTATTACTATATAATAGACGTTTATCCTTCGCTGAATTTTTCATTTTCCCGTATATCGTCTACGTCTGCCTGTCATGTCTACGATTAATACACATTATTTTCCTCGAAATTGAATTGATCAGTTAACCTTTCCTTAAATAACCTTTTATACTTTCTTTTCGCTTGTTTATTTATGTGGGGTTTATGTCCCATTTGACTTGTTTCCATTATTATTCGATATTGTGTAAGCATTGGAACTTTCAGGATCGTATTAAAGATGTCTTAAATACTATTGTTTTAAATCATTTAAAACGAAATTAAATATTAACTAAATGCTTCATGACAAGTTTTCGATATGTGTCGTTGAAAAGGTAAACAGGACGATCGTATAATAGTTACTACTATTTCTAGCAATTGCCATGCAGGATTTTTTCAATCCTTTATACAAATGAATCATTTCAAACTTATGCCTCACTTTCATATTGACTTGTCTAATTCTATACCTGCTTCATCATATACTGAATCAACATATATTCATCTAAATTGAACATTGTTTTCTTTTCAATACGATATTGTTTCCTTGCACAAGGTGTATGAAATGAATTAAATCTTCAATAGACAGATACATGCAGTTCTTACATCCAGTCAAATCAAAAATACAAAAATTGCAAAAGTATATATTATGTGTCGACATTCTTAACACGACATAAACTTGCCTTCACTGTCGTTGAATACTGAGGTGTTCAAAACAAAACATATGCTAAATATATACAGTAAGATTACCTTTCATATCTTAATTGCCCTGCTTATCAGCATATCATATATGGTGGAATTTATAAGAATAAATATTTTATTTCATGACTGCAAATTAGTAAACGTACCAGAAACAAAAACAAGACTACAGTTTGCCTTGTTCCATATGAATTGACGCTCTCTCCCTCTCTTATATTTATGTATATATATATATATATATATATATATATATATATATATATATATATATATATATATATATATATATTTATTTATGTATATATATATATATATATATATATATATATATATATATATATATATATATATATATATATATATATATATATATATATATATATATATATAATCAGAATAAATTTATGTCGATAATAAGAAATGAGCAATACCGATAGCCATGAATTAAATTCAACCAACGTGAAAAAACATTTTCACAAAAATAGCACTGAGGCTAATGTATTTTTGTGACACAATCTGATCTCTTAGGGCTATCAAGTTTGCCCATTAACACATTTGGATATGTGCCCAGCTCTGCATATTATTCATAGGCTGTTTTATTCCTCATTTAAAACAAGTCGAAGCGGAGCTCTTAATATCCGTTGACATGAGAAATCGCTTTTCATCGAGACTTTGTTCAGACAACAAAGAGATTAGTCAAAGCGCGTTTTCTTTTTGTCTGAGATATGGGCCTTCTCATGTACCATATACTCGATTATAAGTGTCAAACTGCAAACAACAAAGATCCTAATTTGCCTTTGGATAACGCGCCTGAATATCAGGGTCTATATTGTTTTTTCTCCTGATTAATCATAACAAAATGTACATACCTATATCTGCCGGATCATGATGCAACAGCAGGTTTGGGTCTGTGCAGAATGCGATTCAAAACGTCTTGTTATGGCGACTGTGTGGATATATCATTGTTCAGCTTCTACCACAACTTGTTTGACATGAAATGTCGTTCTTAATTTGTCGTATATAAATTTTACTATCATTTAGTTTCGCGTTTTGCACATGAGTTGATATAAGTGTTTTCTGAATTTCTTCTTTTCAAATCCAGTATGTTTATATAGTGCACATTTTATGCTTTGAAATAAAGATAAGAGATGTTTGCTTGCACTGAGAGAATAACGGATATATTTAAACGAAAGTGGTGAGAACGTTTTCACCCACATAATGAACTGTCCGTTAATAAAGTTTAAACCACAAAGGCTCTATTTAAAATGTTTGCTATCAATAGCTTTTCTGAATGATAACTATGATGGAGTTAGGATCTTCTCCAACACCGAAAATACTTCTAAGATACGACAAAACACAATAGCGACCATGGCAAAATGTTGTCTTCAAAAATGTCTGGGAACTAAATCTTAGCAATGGATCGTCCGCTTGAAAGTGTTGTGGAGAATTCATATATTTTATAACACCTGAACTAACATTGTGTTAAATTTTCTTGGTTCATGGCAACGGTACAAATTGTCTTAAGTATACTTTCTCCATTATTCTTATTAATGGCATTTAGTGCAACAATTTTAAATATTTTTTTATTGAAACATATTGATCAAAAAAAATCCCTTACATCCGACATTACCACTTAGTTTCTCCCACACCATGACGTGACTACTTGTGTAGCTTACAGAGCGCTGAATGTCCAGTGTAAACTATCCTTTTGTTTTAGAACCTTGCCATTCGATAATGACACTATTGTCAAAATGGAAAGGTATTCATGAAACCTTGGGTTTTCATACAATATTGATCGTGGTAGTGTAAACTAATGCGAAAAATTGCTTGGGAATCTTAAGATGGCTACCATTGTTTGTTTCGCATGCCTATTTTTTAAATGAAAGTTAAAACCTTTAAAAGCATAAGGTAGGTTATACCATCTTTATATATATATATATATATATATATATATATATATATATATATATATATATATATATATATATATATATATATATATATATATATATATAAGAAGATTGAAATACGGCTGAAGATAGCCAAACTGATGAACTTTAAAAAGTCCTTTGTCAGCACGTCTTTTTATCATCCGTCTGGACACCTTCAATGTGGAATCGATAGGGTTGCACTTAAAGAGCTGGTCTAGAACACCTTTGTAATCTAGATCTCCTCCAAAAAAACGCCATGGCTGGGTTGAGGATTGCGCCGGCATCATACTGTTGTTGGCTGAATAACAGTGCCCAAACAAAGCTTACCTAACTTATTCAAAAGCCAAATACTGTTCATCGGAAACTGCAGCAAATGCAGGATTATTCGCTGAGTATTAAGGCTAACGAGATCCAAAGCTACGCTGACAAGCAAGATATGAAAAAGTTGTATGGATGTGCTGAAAGATGTATATTGTCCCTCATCATCAGGATCATCGCCTATCCTCAGTGTAGATGGGGACATACTGATCACTGCGTGCTGAAATGGTCAACAACCATCAATGATCGTTTTACCCCAAGTGCTATCAATGAATCAGTGGATTACCGATCAACCATGTCAGAGGCCAAGAAAGGGTTACATGTGCTATCTTGTGGTAAGGTTTTTTGCTCCGACTCAATCCAATCAGAAATATACAAGAAATACGGTGAAGCTATGGCCAAAAAAACCTCATTAGTTGTTTCAGTTCATCTTGCAGAAAGAGACACTCCCACAGTAACTCAAGGATGATTCTATCATGCATCTGTATAATCAAATAGTATCATCTGACATGTGACATCCACTTAGGTATACCTTTGCTATCCGTCACACACAAGTTACTCGCCAAGATTCCCCTTAACCGTTTCACATCACATCTGACCAAAAACTCTTATAAGAGCGGCAGTGCTGAGACGTGGAGCCATCGAAATGGTCTTTACTTCTAATCAGCTACAAGAGAAGTGCCATGAGTAAATTGGTGACCTGGTCTCCATCTATGCCGACCTGACCATTGTCTCAGTGAGATAGGTACGCCTATCGTGATAACACTCTGCAGCTTGTGAGACAAGACATCCGCGGGAGAACAACATAGATAGGTCAAAAGGGCTCAAGCCAATATTCCTAATATATGCACTGCTACCATCCTCTTTCCACACTTCCACAATGCCACATGGAACATTCAAGGCGCACATTAGCCTCTTTAGCCACCTGCGCACCACAAACATATCGATTCTCTCAAACACGGATGACTAAATTTGTCCTCGTCGACTCGGCCAAAATTCATCAGGTTACAAAAGATAACTTGAAACGATCTGAAAAGCAAAACCATCTTAGATTTATATCCTGACCTGAGTACAAAAATATCCTTTTGAGTTATATCTAGACCTATTAGGAGACCAAAACACTATACAGACATATTATGTTGCATCTGTCATTACCGGTGACGCATATTAGGCTGTAACGATGCAAATTCGTTCTTCTCTATGTAACTGGACAAAAAGCGATTGGACCTACCGGAAGCAGATCCAGAAATATCATCTGGGGAAAGGTAAATAAAAAAGCGAGAAGTCAGAAACGGAACCACTAAATTGGCGCAATAAAAATTTGCAAAGATGTTATTTTGTTTTCAAATATTTTGGGAGGTGGCGGGTGTGGCAGCAACACTTTATTGGTTGGTTATGAGATCTGCAGTGCATTTATGAGGATGTCATTTAGTTTCTCATTCCAAAATTGGAGAAAAAGACTACTTTTGCACAAAGAAAACCTTGAAATTTACACATGATATTTTTTTTATTTTATTGTCCCTGCATTGCACAGATATTACTTGAAACGTTGTAAGCTATTGCATGTTGCTGGCAGTTGAAATGTCTGTTTTCACAGTTTACGATTCTAAAACTTAGTTTCCAAACGGAATAAAAACAACCAATTTTGCAAGCCGCCGTGTTTATCATCTGAGTAAATACATTCAAGCAGATTTTCTGTCAGTCATTTTTCGTTTTTAAGTAGAAAATGACAAATTAAACTTATGAATCTACATTTTCTTGGAATATGTCTGTTACTTATGTTTGAATTGTCAAACACATTTATCATCTCTGGTACCTATACCGTAGGTAACATTGAAGTTGACATAAAATTTTAACTAATGAAATATCCTAATGTTTCCTTCTTTTGTTTTGCTTTTTCTTACGTTACGTAGATCCATCCCGTTTCGTGAATGACAAATATTACACTTCAACTATTTTCTGATACTGACTTGGTTATATATAAGAAAAACTTAACTATATATGAATTTCAGATTAAACAAGTGTCATCATCATTATCATCTACATTTCTTGCCGTCTTTATCATCATTATTATCAAGCTTATCATCAACACTCCCATCGTCGTCGTCATTATCATCATCATCATCATCATCAGATCAAGCTTTATCACAATGTTTGTTTACATTGGCCGACTTCACCGTTTACAGGAGCAGCTATGTATTGCCTCTACTGCGCTGAGGAATGGTGTTAAAACCAAAGCAACAACTTCCAAAAGTTATCATCTTGAAAATACCTCGATAATGCTCGATAATGCGAAGATGTCAGCTAAGCTTAGTGTACGCTAGGAAATATAGAAACTGCCAAACGTAGTATGATACCATTATGGAATTATGTACGTATTTTCAGTACAAGAAAGTCCACAAGTTGGCTCATATTTGAATATAGAAACTTAGGAACGTTTTGCCTAACAGCAAGTCATCTCAGTCAAGTCGTCAATACTGAGCATTACGTTGTGTGCATTTCGTCATTTAGTGAACAAGGTACATGAATATGCAACGGCAGCTTCTTTACAATTTCCAACGTGCTTTCTTTTTTAGAAGAGAGTTGAATTTGTTCTGATTTATGTTGTAAACCGTCAGTTAATTGACATCATTGTAAGCCACGGGTAACAATCTATTAAACTTCTTTGTCGCTCATTGCTTCCTGTGCTGAGATTTCATCATTCTTAGTGAATATTTATAAATAGCATAACTAGTCATTGTAAACGCGAATAACATTTTGTCCCAATTGTGACACAACATGACCTTCAACTATGTTTGCATGCGCCAATCTTAGTTTCTCTTCCAAACACACTTTCTCACTGAAGGACAAAAGGAAACTTTTATTCATGTATTGGAAGAGATATTACATTGTGTTATTGATGACGCATTTCTATTTATGTGAACTGATAAGATACTACCAAACTCAGCACAGGCAGCAAGATAATAATGTAGAAAAGAGGATTATTGTCCGTCATTGATGACGATTGGGGCCTAAAAGCAGTTAACATAAGTTCACCTCAAGTTGGAGAGAGAAAAACAACGTCGAACCCACTTGTAAGTTTAACTTCAGTTCGATGTTTCTCCTACTCATGACTTCTTGTCCATATTCATGACATCTTCTACTATTCATGACTTTTTCTCCGTATTCATGACCTCTTCTCCATATTCATGACCTCTTCTCCATTTTCATGACCTCTTCTCTATACTTCGTAATTATGTACTTAGACATAGAGATAAAATATGTATGACTTTTGGGTGGTTGCTTAGCTAACTGCAGTATATCCCAGATTTTCAAACAACTAAACTGAGGATATTACGAAAATGTTACGAATTACTTCTTTATCAAAAAGTTAATTTATATTACACGGCCAGTTACAGAAATAATTTTTTAAAATAAATGAAAAAATGGAAAAAGAAAGAGCTATGATTGTTTACGCACTTCGCGTGTTAATAAACACTACTTATTTAAAAGCATGATGAAAATATTGAATAAAAGCAAAACATGCTCTAAATATTAGAAGGTGGTTAAAATTTCAAGCTTGTATCCTGGGTCATTCTAGGCTAACTATAAGTTCATTCACTTTCTATATTAACAAATATAACTTCAAACGTACAATTTCGGTATTGGTGTACGTCTCGGCGACATTATACATTCTTGCTTGATAATATAATATTTCCTTGGGAATTTTCATTGCAGAGTTTAATTAAAATACTGGTACCCATGTCGATCTCACGCGATTTACTGTCCTTCTCTCAATTTTCAAATTTATCAGATTGGGTCAACGTGCATCAATCAATGTGTCGACTAATCATTGAAAGTTTGGTTTTTAAAGCATTTGCTTAATTTGAGAAAACTAAATCTTAACATTTCTTCTTCATGAAAGCATGCATGTCATCATACAAGAAGTTTTCAAAAAACTGTTTTAACACCAATAGTAGAAAAACTCATATCGTTTCCAATAAGAATGAATATGATTCCTACAGAGACCATGAAAATTATCGGAGAATGCTATCTTCTCATGCGCAGGACTTGTGTATTGGATGGGATTGATATATTGGATTCATATACAGCAATTCATTGATGGAGGTAACTGGATTCAAAACAGTCTGACTTTCTTTGTAGTAACCTATAACTTGCATTGTTTATGTATGTATATATATATATATATATATATATATATATATATATATATATATATATATATATATATATATATATATATATATATATACAAGGACAAACAAAATTTTTCACCACGTTGAAATAGTAAATTCGAAACCCATGAAACAACACACATACATGATGAATCCTTTTAAACAGCAATATATGATGTTTATTCAAGGTACTTTTAAACGCCTTATGAACATGATTACATGATTACTTCTGGTCTTGACAACAGTGATGCATATATTGATGATGTCATCATTTATAACAACACCTGGAAAGAACATCTAGCTACGATTCGAAAGTTCTTCGACAGACTTACGATTGTGAAGTATGTTAAAGCTCCAATAACGACCATTTTTCACATGTGTACGAATTAATCCAAAGTTGATCAGCAACATTCGTTTGTCAACCGATTCCAATCGAATCTTGGAGTAAAAATTTTGATTTTGTCACCGTTGTAAACATATGAAGTCAACAGCACGCTATGTCGGAGTCTCCTCAGCCGAATTTCATGCTTCAAATTATTAAAGTGCCCCAGCTGATCACTGATCGCTGAAGTTTTTCTTTCATCCAATGAACGCTTTATCTTCTTTGATCTGCTTCAAAACTGACTCGCCTCTTATCATCTCTTCTCTCGAAGTGGTTGGTCCGCCGCTTGCTAATGTTGTTATTATATTAGTCACTAACTGAATTTGGCCAATATGTCACATCACTACTTTTAGAGCATTCCCGAAATAGAACGGAATTACGAGCTACTTCGTTCACTAAATTAATGGGCGGCACTTCCTTATTCTAAACTGAATATTTGAACGTCATTTATCCCTTACATCTTGATTATTTCAAATTACGGTTAATGTCAGATAGTCTTCATAACGTACCATTTCCATGCTTCAAAATTTAGTTAGATTGGAGAAGTGGTGAAATAAATGTATGATAGTCGGCGGCATTTGAGTTTTAAGCAATGGTGCAATTTTAATTGATATATTTTGTATCTATTTACCTTTATGATTTGCAGCTCTGAGTGTGCGCATAAGAAGTACTACTGGACAACTTCCGGTGTTCAGGCCAACCAATTTTAATCTGACGTATACACAGGGAGAAATGGGCACTCTGTATTGCTCAATAGAGAATCTCGGAACCAGAACTGTAAGTATGCTGCTCAGCGATTCGATTTTATCATGTAATTCATTTTCAGTGTATGTAATCTCGATAACATCATTAACTTGGGACATAAAACCAGGCGTTTAGCTTACACAGATATTGTGTTTGCATATTTTTAAAAAAGATACTTTAATGAATAGTTGAAAATTGTGCAATCTTGACTGATTTACTTATTATATCTGATACAGCAATAATTCCATTCTGTCTTCATATCTGTATACAAAATTTTTTCTAAATCTTGTACTATTTTGATACATAAAATATAAAAACAAAATGCATTGTTCATTTTATGTTTAATTTTTGTTATATCCAAATTCTTCAAGAAGTGCTGACTGACAATATATTGGCTACTTTCATTTCTACAGTTAGATTTTAGTAAACGAAGGAAACTTATACATTTTGCCACATACTTCATCACGTGGCAAGCATGTTTACGAGTAGTAATGTGTTAAATATTTTTAATCTGCATTGTTTGTTAGCTAGGAACTTTGTTAATTTTATTTTTTATTTCATTACATGCTATTGTAATGTGACATTGTATGTTTAACTTGACTTTGTCCAAAATTGAGTTAATTGTTTGCTTGACCTGAAATGATTTTTGTATTTGATTCCGTCAACAACTAATAGATAGCTAAATTATTATATGTATGTGTGTGCATTTAAAATCATTATTATCATTATGAGAAGTAAATATGTTTATTTTTGTCTAGGTCGAGATTTCGGAACTTCCTTAGTGTATTTGACATAGTTCATGTTCTGGTTTCTAGTGATCATTTTTTCCATTAGGGAATAGTTTCTTTTCCAGAAATTGCTAAATGTGACCTGATGTCAAGTAGATAACTATATAATATTGTAACTGAAATAATGTATTATTCTTGCTTTAAATTTTAGCACAGTCAAGTTTTATAATATGTAGTGTCTAGTATTATTTCGGGTTGGAATCTTATTTTTCAAATTATTGAATTCAAGTGATTATTTTCTCTGGAAATACAAACGTGTTCCGATAAAAACTTTGGATAAGATATTAATTTGAATTTATAGTGAATTCAAACCTGGAATTATATTACTGTGATTCAACACTCTACGAGCTACCACAGACACATCATCACCTTCAGTTTTGGATTTAATGTGTACTTCTACTAAAATTTATTCAGGACTTTAAATTATTAAGAGTTACATCTGTAATTCAAGGTTTATTTGCGATTTAATTAGCATATCTTAAGTTATTCTTCTTCATGTTCACTTTGTGTTGTAGGGTAATAGATTATTTGTTGAAATTTCCAAGCTTGTTGCTTTTAACTCTTTCCCCTTACTTAGTTTAAGAGCATAGACTCGCCACAAATGCCAAGTGATAAGAATCGTTCGTCAGATTACAACATAACGCATACATTACACGTTGTATTATATCGCAACATCATAAACGCAATGCAAATTTTGTATGATAACCGCAAAAAAATAGTTATATATTGATCTCGTAATAATAATAATAATAATAATAATAATAATAATAATAATAATAATAATAATAATAATAATAATAATAATAATAATAATAATAATAATAATAATAATAATAATAATAATATAAAACGGAAACCATGATTTTGTTATGGTAGAGAAGGTAAAAGCATTCATGATCAACAAGATGAAACCGAATGTACAAAATCCTGACGTCATGCCCTTTTACGGCGACAAGGATGAGAAAGCAAATCAAACAATCAAGCAGTGCAGAAAGATAGCCCATGGTGAGAACAAAAGCCAGAACAACAAAGTTGGTCTAGCTCAACACTGGCAGTTAAGAAGTGTTGGGTGTCAGTGAATAAACAAGTGACCGTATGGCAGAAGCAGCGGTTGAAAAATCAAAACAAAAATCTTGTAGGATTTTGATATCGAAACCGAACACATACAATGAAGGTGGCCAGATATAGTACTTGAAGACAAGGAGAGAAACATGACCGATATGATAGACATAACAGGGCCTGTTGACTCTCATTTCGCACGCAAGAAACAAGAGAAAGTAATGAAGTGACTTGGCCAAAGTACTTACAAAGGTGTGGAAAACGCAGAGATAGTAGCAACTGAGAGTAATACCACACAAACCGCAAGACACTCTAAAGCAGCTAAGAAAAGCATTAAAGCCCACTCAGTTGTATAGAAGAGCATTTCTTGTGTTTGCTGGACTACAACAATTTAGATCTGTGTCAGCGGGAAATGGTCCGATCTCAGGACAGATTACCAGTGATGGCTCCAAACATATATTTTAGTGTCATTTAACGTGAGCGTAAGCAATATAAGTTGTGGGACCGAACAATGGTGGGGTCATGGGGCCAAACCACCTGGACACTCAAATCTTTTATGCGTCATTGGGGCATACTTTTGAATATCAGACTCAAAACGTACTCTAGGAAATGTTCCGGTTGTTTAGCGCTCATTTTGCTTTTAATCTTTTATACTTCTAATTGTTTTTGAGGTGGGGTTTTACAGGTTGTGTCCCATCCCATGAACCCCATCCCGAATCAGTCCTTAAATACCGCCCTACCATTAATTGGCTTCAGTATAGAAATAATAATAATAATAATAATAATAATAATAATAATAATAATAATAATAATAATAATAATAATAATGTTGCTTAACTTATTGAATGGTCTGAAGCGCTGTCTCAATGTTCGTTCAAGTCTCTTACAACCGACTCAGTGTGGCAAGTAAGAATTATGATCAAAACCACATGTATACTATTGAGCAATATTGAAAATATTCTTGCTGTCTACAATCAGCACGTTTCCGTCTAAGTCAGCACAATTTCTGGCGGCAAACTGACTGTTTATTTCTGTAGCTGCCAAATAGCTAATTGTTATCTGTCAGATATTTCAAGTGATCGAAATTTCGAAGTTGTTATTGGAGAGAAATGAAATACCACACAACATAGAATCCGTAGCCGCGTAAATGAAAGCTTAATGTAGACTTGCTCGTCATGTAGGCGTCTTGTAGCTCGTCAAAACAATGACGATGGATTTTTCCTGGTCTTTAACAGCATCAGAAAGACTACATTCGAGTTAAACAAATTGCACGTCAGTATTCCATGAATCATTTCACATCATATTTGCTTGTTTATTCACATAACAATCAACCCAATAACTGCAACAACTAAAAGCATCAATGCTATTTCGAATAATCCTGTTTTACACTGACAGTTAGAAGGTATATAACGGAACAGATTTGAGAGGTATCGTTTTTCCACACCGAGAGCCAATCAGAACTCTGATACATGAAACCCATTACCCGGCTTTCACAAAACAACCGTCTAGCCCGAACTGGGTTTCAATCGTAAACCTTTTAATTCTAACCCAATACTTAAAACGAGTCTCGGGTTTGTTGTGAATCATTCTGGCAAAACCTGATATTTTGAATTTGTTCAAAGATATCTCTTCAATTTGATTGTATATAATAATCTAAGCGTAAAGTCCTTAGGAAAATTGCAGATATTACTTTTATGTCCTGAACTACTATTATAGACATAAAACAACACGGAACCATCATGTGTTTTTTTTTTCTCAACACTTACCTGCAACAACGAATATGTATCAAAGCACGATCATCGTCTCAAATGACATCATATCATGTTTGTATGTAAGAGAGATATTTACTACCAGGAAGATGATTTTAGTTTTATCTCAGAATAGAGGGGGTTTTTTTAAATGAAGAAAATTATAAGGATAGTTTAAATAAACCAATTACTTTATATTAATATATAGAAAACAAAATTTTAATGTCTAGGTTCAAGGAATAAATGAATATCAATAGGAATCCAAAATCTTGATAGAATATTTGATAATGTTTGGTCCTAACCGCACATCTTCCTATCAGATCTGTATTCTCGAATTTGAGAAATGCAACCGTATGGAAAAGACCAAGATAGAATTCTATATTTATGCTGACTTGGCCAGACGAGTTTTTATGGCACTTCATTGTGCAGCCAGAAGTAATAACCAAGAAGAAAACAATATGATATTTGATCTTGGAAATGTACGACGTATAAATGTTTGAATTGATAGACTACAATATCTTGAGCGGCAATTACAGTGCAAATGCACTGAGGCCAACAGAGACAATTCAAGAGACTGGTTCACTGCGTAGTAAATAACAGAACGTGACACTGGCAAATATATTTTTAAAAGTATTTGGAAGTCTGTGTCCCATATTTGAATGTTAACTAATAGGATGAAATACTTGCGATGAGTACCAGCCATGTGACGTGATTAAAACTATTTACATAGTTTAGACGGATCGATGCAACATAAATATAAATCAAAGTGCCAAATCAAAATCCCAAATATTTCGGTGTAGAGATACTATTTTCAGACACATTTTTTTAAAAAATCAGATAATGTTCTTTCCTATGTTATCATTACTCGCGTGGGCAGCAGGTTCTCTTCTACCAGGTCTTTTTATAAATCTTTTTAGAAAATGATTGGCAAAACAAGGAACATCAGGAAACTATCTTTATGTTACCGGGAACACCGTACATCAAAACGTAATATATACCTCTTAGCAATATTCAAATTGAAACGACAAAACACGAAAACATAAAAATAAGTCTCTCCACATATTTTTAGCAGAGATAAGTTTCCAAACAGCATACATACATATGTAGTTTACAGGACTTTTGTTTAAAGGTAACTAAACATATTGTGTAGCTATCTATAATGATCCTTTAAGCACAGAAAAAAGGCCAAAAAAACTACGCGTGGTTCTGGATACACGACAGGCCCTATTTCTGAAGATTATGTATTTTTGGGAGGAAACAAAACGCATAAATTTATATAAAAAAGACAACACAAAATTTGTGTATAAGTACATATTAACAAAAGGACGTAACTACAATCGAAGTTAAATAAAGCTATTTTTCTAGATTACATTTTGTCTAAATATTTCCAGACCTAAAAAGGAATCTTTTACCGACCTTCAAACATCAAAAAGTTTTTAATGTAAGTAGAACTACGCATATATTTTTATTCGGCTTTACATATTTTTATTCATGCAAGTTGCCTACACCCAATATTATTAAAACATATACGAGCCGTTAGCAAATTGCTAACAACTCTTCCGAAATACATCATCGAAATTACATCATATACTGTTATTAGTGTGTGTATTTTATCATACACAGATTCCACGGTGAAAACTCAATGTGTATTTTGTTAAATTTTAAACGGCAATCAATACATTTCATTGAGACAGTAATAAAACAATCTGAAAATACCATATAACAAACTTATAAAATCATTTAAATAATATGCAAAAACACATGATACAAAAAATGTGGTTATTAGTCCTACAAATAATAATACAATGATTCCTAATGGTCTTTTTAGCAGTAGGAAAATTCCGTCGTTTTCAACAAAAATATCAAGTAGTAAACCAGAAAGAGCATCATGTGGCTATTCATCAAGAAAAAGAGCAAAGAAAGTTCAATATAACATAATTGTATAAGACATGATATCATCTTGATTGAAGTGCAAACGCAAGCTGGTGTAGTTTATGTAGTTTTCAATCGTCAAACAAGTAACAACAGAACGATAATGGAAGTCGTATATTTAATATTTGGACGAATATAAAACATAAGGTAATAAGCCAAAAGGGTTTCTTTACCGAGTGAATTCAATTTCGGGGTCAATCTTGCTAGACGTCACTAGTTTTCACTTGATTTCAAATGATTTCTGTAAAACTACTGTTGTAAATTGGAAATTCGAAAGCGACCAGACTATAAATAACTTTATTACAATTAATACATGACCACACATGTCATAGCTTCACAATTGCATGTTAACTTCACAACTGCATGGTTCCTCCTTATTACATTTCCGTAACGCTAGTATTGCACGCCATGAAAATATACAAACTCAACCACTAAAATACAGGGAAGTACACTACTCTGGGTCAGTCAGTTTCATGATTTTAAGCCTCATTTTGCTTGTAACTCTACACTATATTTACCATCATAGCAACCAATAACGGTTCCTCCCAATGACTGCAAAGTTATTTCTCAATTATTTCTTTGTACATTTTACTAGTCCTCAATCATAAATGCTGCACATGGAGTCACACGAATCAATCCACATAATTACATTTTTAGTAGGGACTACTGAGCTCCAGGTACATTTACGCGGCTCTGACCTGAGCGCACTAAAACTAAGCCATGCCATCTTGAAGTCTTAACAACTTGGTACTTCGCTACGTTTGCTTCTAGTAATTGACTAATTATTAGTGGCTGAGAACTAGGTCCCAAGCACCAACTTCCCATAATCAAACAAGTAATCACAAAAGTCTACTAAATCCTCAAAAGAGAAGGAATATACAATGGCTCATACCCCAAATTTATTACTTTTTGTCATAAACAAAAATATATGGAAATATAGATAGACCTGAATGACGCTTAACTTTATTTCGAAAACAGTTTAACATTGCTAGCTGGCTGATATTGTAGACACGAAAACCCTTAGAGAATGCCAACAAAGTCTGCAACTAATGAAAATGCAATATGATTTTTGTTATAGTAGCAGTAGTGTCCCTAAATCACAATGTGAATAAGTAATGGCAGATGAATTAGGTAAGTAGAGGGGAAATATATAGCGATGTGATAAAGTAATGGCTGATAAATTATTTAGGCATATATGAAATATATAGCGATTTCATGAAGTATAAGTTGATGAATTAGGGAGGCATATTGGTAATATAATGCCATTTAATAAAGTAATGGTTAATGAATCAGTTAGGAATATAGGTAATATATAATCATGTGATAAAGTAATGGTTGATGAATAATTGGGGTATATAATTAATATATATCTATGTGATAAAGAAATAATTGATGAATTAAGTTGACACATGTGTACTATATAGCCATTTGATAAAGTTATGATTGATACAATATGCAATCATATAGGTAATAAATAGCCATGTGATAAATAATTGTTAATAAATTAGCTAGGCACATAGGTAATATACACCCTGTGATAAAGTAATGATTGATGAATTAGATAGGCATATAAGTAATAAATAGCCACATGATAAAGTAATTGCTGATAAATTAGGTAGACATGTTGGTAATATAAAGCCCTGTCATAAAGTTGTGGCTAATGAATTAGGTACGAATGAAGGTAATATATAGCCCTGTGAAAAAGTAATGGTTGGTGAATTAGGTAGGCATGTAGGTAATATATAGCCCTGTGAAAAAGTAACGGTTGATGAATTAGGTAGGCATGTAAGTAATATATAGTCCTGTGAAAAAGTAATGGTTGATGAATTAGGTAGGCATGTAGGTAATATATAGCTCTGTTATAAAAGTAATGGTTGTGAATTAGGTAGGCATGTACGTAAAATATAGCTCTGTCATAAGTAGTGGTTGATGAATTAGGTAGGCATGTAGGCAATATATAGTCCTAGAAAAAGTAATGGTTGATGATTTAGGTAGGCATGTAGGTAATATATAACCCTGTGATAAAGTAATAGTTGATGAATTAGGTAGGAATGTAGGCAATATATAGCCCTGTGGTAAGGTAATGGTTGATGAACTAGATAGGCATGTAGGTAATATATAACCCTGTGATAAAGTAATGGTTGATGAATTAGATAGGCATGTAGATAATATATAGCTCTGTTATAAAAGTAATGATTGATGAATTAGGTAGGCATGTACGTAAAATATAGCTCTGTGATTAATGGCTAATGTATTAGGTAGGAATGTAGGTAATATATAGCCCTGATAAAGTAGTGGTCGATGTAGGAAATATATAACCCTGTGATAAAGTAATGGTTGATGAATTAGGTAGGCATGTAGGTAACATATAGCCCTGTAGAAAGGTAATGGTTGATGAATTAGATAGGCATGTAGGTAATATATAACCCTGTGATAAAGTAATGGTTGATGAATTAGGTAGGCATGTAGGTAATATATAGCTCTGTGATTAATGGCTATTGTATTTGGTAGGAATGTAGGTAATATATAGCCCTGATAAAGTAGTGGTTGATTAATTAGGTAGGCATGTAGGTAATATATAGCCCTGTGCAAAAGTTATGGTTGATGAATTAGATAGGCATGTACGTAATATATAACCCTGTGATAAAGTAATGGTTGATGAATTAGGCAGGCATGTAGGTAATATCTAACCCTGTGATAAAGTAATGGTTGATGAATTAGGTAGGCATGTAGGTAATATATAGCTCTGTTATAAAAGTAATGGTTGATGAATTAGGTAGGCATGGACGTAAAATATAGCTCTGATTAATGGCTATTGTATTTGGTAGTAATGTAGGTAATATATAGCCCTGATAAAGCAGTGGTCGATTAATTAGGTAGGCATGTAGGTAATATAGGTCGCAGAACACTTCTCCTCCCCTGGCCACACTTTCAGTGATATAATACTTATCGCTATTGCTAATAACTACAGCTGGAGCTCCGAAACCAGGAAGGAAATGGAATCATACTGGTTACGCCGCCTTAGAACATTGAACCCAAGCTGTTTAAACCAAGAAGACTAGAAATTGAAAACTATGCACTAGTAGAATTTAACATTTTCTAAATCTTCTTAGTATTTTTCAATTTTTACTATAAGAATAACCGGTATAGAATCAAATATCCGGGATATAATCAGCGTTATATAAATATACCAAAAGTAAAAATAGATGTCGCTTTGGCTTGTAGCCTTTTAGGGAATTATACATCGTTTTCAGTTTCCGCAACTAGTCTATACAAGCTGGTTGTATTTATAGTTTTAATCCATGTGGAGACAGCCATGTAGAGGTTTACAAACACAATGTTTGTGTGTTTATTTGTTTGTTGTATATATGTTTTGTATTTGCCTTTGATAAAGACTCATTAAGAGTCGAAAGCGCTCAGGCTAGTTAGTTACTAGTTTCGCACTGTTCGTCGTCAGTTTATTGCATCTATTTTAATCAATTCCTGACACACGTGATCACTTGGTGCATCCAGAGCGCTTGAAAGGGTTGTTGTTCACCATATGATTTGTATTCTTTATATATATATATATATATATATATATATATATATATATATATATATATATATATATATATATATATATATATATATATAAAGAATACAAATCATATGGCGAATAACAACCCTCTCAAGCGTACTGGATCCACCAAGGGATCACGTTTGTCAGGGATTAATTAAAATAGATGCAATAAACTGACGACGAACAGTACGAAACTAGTAACTAACTAGCCTAAGCGCTTTCGACTCTTAATGAGTCTTTTTCAAAGGCAAATACAAAACATAGTTACGACAAACAAATAAACACAAAAACGTTGTGTTTGTAAACCTCTACATTTCTGTCTTCACATGTGCTAACACTATAAATACAACCAGCTTGTATAGACTAGTTGCGGAAACTGAAAACGTTGTATAATTCCCTAAAAGTCTACAAGCCAAAGCGACATCTATTTTTACTTTGTGTACATATGTAACGCAGATTATATCCCGGATATTTGATTCTATACCGGTTATTCTTATAGTAAAAATTGAAGAATAAGAAGATTTAGAAAATGTTAAATTCTACTATTGCATAGTTTTCATTTTCTAGTCTTCTTGGTTTAGACCGCTTGGTTTCAATGTTCTAAGGCGGCGTATCCAGTATGATTCCTTTTCCTTCCTGTTTTCGGAACTCCAGCTGTGGTTGTTAGCAATAGCGATAAGTATTATATCACTGAAAGTGTGGCTAGGGGAGGAGAAGTGTTCTGCGACCGGGCTTCTGTACAGCTTTTTTGTCATCCAATCAGATCTATGAAGGTTTATCCTTATGTGTAGCTTTTCAGTTTCTCCCACGTACTGAAGGCCACAGATCTTACATGTGATGAGATAAATCACATTCTCTGTTTTGCACGTTTTGATTGGACCATGTATGTTTAGTTTTTCTTTAGTCACTGTGCTAGTGAATGTCTTGGTCTCTATCATATGTTGACAGGTTTTGCATCTTTTATCGCCACAGGGTCCAGATTGACTAGGTTGGTTTTGACTAGCGATTGTTGTTAGCTTGGCCCTGACTAGGATGTCCTTTAGGTTTTTTGGTCTCCGGTAAGCTACTACAGGTTTGTTCGGAAGTATTAGGTTTAGTATGTCTGACGATTGCACGGTTGGCCAGTGGTTTGCGATGATTTTACCTACTTTGGGATTGTCTGGGTGATAGGTCAGAATAAATGGTATCCTATCAACCTTTTCTTTCTGTCCATATCTGAGTAGGTCATGTAGAGGTTTACAAACACATTTGCCTTTGATAAATTGATATACAAGCTGGTTGTATTTATAGTTTTAATCCATGTGGAGACAGCCATGTAGAGGTTTACAAACACAATGTTTTTGTGTTTATTTGTTTGTTGTATATATGTTTTGTATTTGCCTTTGAAAAAGACTCATTAAGAGTCGAAAGCGCTTAGGCTAATTAGTTACTAGTTTCGTATTGTTCGTCGTCAGTTTATTGCATCTATATATATATATATATATATATATATATATATATATATATATATATATATATATAGTGCGTGTATGTGTTTTATCTGCAAATGCTTTCATGTAATATAACTCATCAAGGCAAAAAACAGTGAGTCAAAATCCAAACCCATGAGTCTTATTTAAGCCGATGATCAGTATAAAGTAGTTTGTTTTATAAATAATTATATTATATAAATACATAGCAAAAATAATGGTTATATAATGTGACAAAAGCCAAAATGCAATTCCTTTACCAGAAGCATCTGAACATTCTATATTTGCTAAAATAATCTTGTTGATGGTTTCATATCATCAGACCTAATCTGAGATAATATGACAAGGCGTTTATTGTTGGATATGTAAGTACTTTCAATTGCCATTACTGTCACAAATGCCGTATTTTGCAAGTCATTTATAAGATTATCCTGAATAACGTTTTGACAGGCTCTCCATGTACCTCTAAACAGGTAATACCCAAGTCCTACTGAAATGCGGAATTCTACAAAATGCCAGACATCAATTTCTGTAGCCCTTCAGTCGTGTGTTAACTTAAGAATATATTTGTTTAAAAAATGTTTTTTACACTTAAATTGCATTTTCGCAGCTTTGTCTTGTTTGTAAAACTGCATTAATATTTTTCTGCCGTTGTGAACATTCCAGATATCTCTCAAACGCTTAATCACGTCAATTGTAAGCCATTTTGTTTTATCTGGGACGCAGAAAATCTATTACGGGGGAACCCTCCTTCCACATGTAATTGGTGGGTTGCAAAATTCAAAGACTTACCAGTCCTGTTTAGCCACCTGCTTAGTGAGAAAACGAGGTGATTCTTTAGCTGTGCTAATACCGGTGATTATACTCATTCGCTTATTCTGAAAGACCCCTTGATCTACATTCTGTCATTACCAGAGTACATCAAACGAACATGATGCCGTAGCTGGGCGGCAAGTTCAAAGGTTTTGACTGGTGGCTGAGTGTAAACACCTACTGATATTTACAGTCATTGAATTCAGAGGCAGAAAGACCCAGAGATGTATTTGTGGTTATTTATATGAGCACATGAAGTAAACAATATTAGGTTTCATAATTGTGTTAATTTCTGAGTGTAGCGGAAAAAGCAGTGCACGTGACCTCGGAATCAAGATATGTTGAGACTTGAAAAAAATGCCTTTCACAGATTTTGATAGTATTTGGAGTTCAATCAACAGTTTGTTTTCTGTCAACCCAGCATGCCTTCTCAGTGTATTGTTATGAAAGTTTGGGGGGTATATTTGGTCATCGAGGTTTATTTTACCCTCTGTACATATATTGTAGAACATAATGACGTCTTCACTGTCACATTCAGCACTCGAATTAACTTCTTTTTCAAAACGTAGTTAGCTGTATGTTTTCAACCTTTGTTGCACAAAATTACGCTTTATCTTACATGGAACCGTTACCTCATCTTTAAATGACGAAGGCTCCATTTGTTCGATAGTAATACTAATATCGACGGTAGGTTGTAAAAACGCTGTCCAGGTGATAATTTATTGGGAGGAGGTTACCTTGGACGCCATTTTCATTGGAACGCTCGGAACAACGCAAAGGCATATGATTGAGGGAATGGACATTGTTGCTTTTTGCGAGACAAGGATGCGCATAAAATAATATTTTCTGGTGAAAATCACTGTAAATTCACGTTTATTTTTTCTTGTTTGTGGTGATCTATGGTTCTAATAACCTGTTGGTAAAATGATATGACAGTTACAGGTCACATAAGGTCAGCTCCATGCTCCACATTCAGTTGTAACCCTTTATATTATGATAACATCAGCGTAAAAAACAACTGATGTGCGATTGTTTGAGCGAGTTGTAATCTAGCCAATGAAATAGTTAGACCAAACCATCGTTTTGTGTTTAATGAGCAATACATAACAATTGGGGTGGATGCGTTTATTTACGTACCATCAACAATTTTTATAAGAAAGCCTTTGTTTTGTGTGAATCAGCAAAAGATAACGTTGGGAGTTGTTGTCAGTGTACGTACCGTCATCAACTTTTGTGCGTCAAACCGGAAAATTCTGCGTATCTGACGAATGATGCATGGGTAGATAAAACTCCATATATATATATATATATATATATATATATATATATATATATATATATATATATATATATATATATATATATATATACTAACAGAACAGAGATAAACATTTTTATTAATATTTGTATTATGTATATTGCATGTTTTTTAAAAAGATAATATACTATACCTTAATATATTATTGACGAATGTTCAAGATTTCATCAGAACTTGAATTATATAATAAAAAATTATGGTGTGCATATTACTTTCGATCATAAAGTAATTACGCATTTTATAATTAATTATTCATAATATATTCAAAACTAATTTTAAATGCACTTTTGTTTTAAAGAATTAGTAAACTTATTTATTTTTATGATATTAGTTTATACTTTCACAAGTAAGTTATTCTGTAAATTAGAATAATATAAAATATTTTAACTAATTGCAAACAGGGGACAATTAAAAAAGCTTGATTAATTAATGTCGATAGAGTTTTTGGAATTTCTAACTTTTGAATATACCGTATAAAGACAAGTGAATCCAATAGATTTCCTTTAGCAAAATTTCCATCTCAGAATAGCTGCAACAAAAGGTAGAAAGGAGAAATCTTGTCAAATATGGGAACTCTTGCTAAAATGTGCGGCAACATGTGATGAAAAAGATTGATCTATATTATTTTTATGTCTGATCTATTTTGGTTAATACGGGTTTTCCAATATATTAGATGCCACATTTTTGCATCTAATCTAAAAATAACATTTGATGTTGCACAATTAGTATCACAATTCATATTAAATATTTATTTCGTGTTATTACTATTGAAAGAAGTACTTTCATTAAAAAAGAACAGTACGAACATATAGGGCTATTACATTTAGTTGCTGAACCCATTGTATAAGATGTTTTTTCTAGTTTAGAATTAATTAGAAAATCTTAAAAATGTTTCGTCCTTTTATAAGCAAGTGTGGATTTGCTTTCGTGTAGCGATTTAACCCTTGTTTTACGTGAAAATTTTAATAAATTACAATATTTATTGATAATCTTACCTATAATAGACAAACATGGATCATATCCAATATAAAAAAGATTGATATCTTATTTTCTATTTTTTTTTCGTTGTAAAGATTCAAATTGTGTCAGAGAAGACACTTCTTGGAAAGCAGTATTAATTATATCAATAGGGTAATTTTTATTTAAAAATGCCAACCTAACTCTGTCAAAAAAGATTTAAAATTTTATAGTTTGTACTACCAAATTGTAAAATTGTGATTTGATAAAACTTATGCTCGAAAAACCTTTTATCAATTTGGTAATTCAAACTATCTCTAAAAGTTTGGAACATCAATGGGTAGTCCTATGACACCATTTTATGGGTCTTTATTTATGATGAAATTAGAAAATAACTTTCTAAAAAATTGCCTCTTAAACCCAGATGTTTGGTTATGATTTTAGACGATATCTTTATGATTTAGAGTTGTTCATTAGAATATCTTTTTTTATTTTTTAGATTGTTTAAACAAATTACATTCATCAATACAATTTACATTCAATGTGTCTAAAACTAAAGAATAATGTTTTTTGTACATTGAGGTCGTAAGAAATTAAAATAATGACATCACTACCATGGTTAGTGTTAAAAGCCTGAATATTCGTTAAATATGTAAATATTCTTATGTCATCATAAATCATGTAAAAACGGGATACCATATACTCGAGCAAAAAGATATTTCGGATGGCACTCTTTTTAAATCATCTTTGACAGTTAGGTCAGCATATTTTAAATAGAAATGACCCTATTAACCTCAGTATACCTACCTACCTACTAACCAACCTACCTACCTATCTACTTACATACATATCTTGTGCCATACTGCATATAGAAACGTGAATCGGTTAGAAAAGAATAATTAATCAATTGTTTCATATCACGACCATCATTTAAATAAGCACGTGCAATTATGTCTCATCGAATATTGTTTAAGATAAATGTGTATAACTGGTTCTGTAAAATCTTTTTAATGACACAATTTTTAAATTTCTGGATTGTAGGCTTTCTATTAGTTTGCCTCTTGGTTGATATTGTAAGGAACAAACCATTTGCTTCTTGGGTGCCGGGGAGGTAGGAGGTTTTGGTGGTTTGGGTAGATGACAGGTGATCTCGGAAAATATATTTCTGCCTACTACGTTTGGAAAATATACGACTTTTGAACTTCCGTTTGAGTTTCATTTTGTCACAGTTTAAAAACGTCAGTAATTCCTCTTTAAATTCTGATTCTTCTCACGCTCAAGCAGGGTCTTTTCAAAACGTGCAGGACAATTTGAAGCATCACAACAGCATGCTTACAGTATCAAAGCATGTACAAATAAAACAAAGGCACAGAAAAAATAATGTCCTAATGATGCTAATTGTTCTGTTATTTTGTCGCACCTTTTTCCTTATACCTTCGCTCTCCTTCTAGTTTCATAGTATCGTTTTCGTGTTCGTCTGATCGACTAATTTTGTCCTTTTCTGAATGGACTATTCAAGAAAGCGATCATAAGATAATCTACAAAGACACCACTTGCACTTGTGCCTCTTTCGAACCTTGTGTTAGACCAAAATAGATTACAGACATGTAACATAGTTCGTTTCCCCGAAGAAGGAGTTAACCCACTTTCCTAATCGGTATAAGAAATCACTATCTAATTTTTTGGAGGGATAAATAGCCTAGGGATTCTAAAAATAATTGCTTATAAACGTCTACATTTTAGTGTCTCTCCGCATGCC
>JAEAOA010001352.1:1555000-1565000 GCA_016746295.1 Potamilus streckersoni
AAAAAGGGTTAGAACCAGTCTAAAAATTGGATTGGAGACCACAACTGAGAGAAAATTAACTGTACAAAATAATTAAAAGCATATTTTTAAGGCTGAAATGAGATGGAGAAAAGATTAGCCTGATGATATTTCTGTTTTTTACAGACTGGGTAATGAACAATTAATTTCTTAAGGACGTATTGTAAAAATAATGATAAAAACCTGCGTCATATATTGAGTTCTTAACAAAATGCCTACAATATTATTTTGTGTTGTGATATATAAGTCTGGTAAAGAGTTTGTAGTAACTGAACGTTATTGACTCATCAGCATTATGGCGTTTAATGTTTACTACACGAAATAACACCCTGTGCCCTTACCAATCATATTTGGCGCCGAAAAAGAAAATGTCAAAACAAACGTCCCGTAATTACGTTGGTATTTACCAAAATAATTTATAGCAAAGAATTGAAAAAGTCGAGGTCATCTTATGACTGTGTCTCGATATCAGTCTTACTCCGGTTCTAGCGTGCTAAAATGAAACCTGTTTTTAATACACTAATCAACGATCTAATGCAGTTTATAGAGACCATGTAGGACTCCTTATTTCGTGACGGCATAAAGTCTACCGGCAGGTCAAACTTGTGCGCTTTGTGGGCTCTGCATCGAGTTCCGACAATGAGGTCAATTAATCTGACCCAGAAATGTCACATGCAATTACTTATTAATGAATTATACATGTATTGTTTTAATCGACCTACAGCTGTACATTGTATCGAGAGGGAGAGGGGCTGCCTCCTTTCATGTTTAATATAATTTGCGAAACATGTTGCTGTTTTAATTATTAGAGCCAAATAAACATTTTGGGGCTGACACAACAACTATGAAAACAGCTCGAAATCGTTCACATTAAAAAATGGCACGAATAAGTAAATAAATATTTCAGTGGAGTAACAGATTTAGTTTATATATATATATATATATATATATATATATATATATATATATATATATATATATATATATATATATATATATATATATATATATATATATATATATATATATATATATATATAAAACAAGAAAATCAGAGTCATCGTTTTTTGATTTTTTGTTGTAAATAATTTTGTCAAATATAGTTTCCCTTATTCTTCGGAACTTGATAAATATGTATGAAGAAGTGTTCGCTTCCACGTTTAAGAGTACTATCATTTGTCATAATCTTTGTTGTTGTTATTATTATTATTATTATTATTATTATTATTATTATTATTATTATTATTATTATTATTGTTGTTGTTGTTGTTGTTTGTTTGTTTGTTTTATTCTACACTGTTAGAGGACACCGATTTGAAAGCTCTTCGTCTGCCAATTCCCATCTTGTCATACGAGTCATTACAATACATATAATAGTATATACGAGTCATTACAATACATATAATAGTATATACGAGTCATTACAATACATATAATAGTATATACGAGTCATTACAATACATATAATAGTATATACGAGTCATTACAATACATATAATAGTATATACGAGTCATTACAATACATATAATAGTATATACGAGTCATTACAATACATATAATAGTATATACGAGTCATTACAATACATATAATAGTATAAGCTATCTTGACTTTATTTACAATAAAACAAGCATCATATAAAAAATTACATGGACTGCAGTGACCTCTTTGAACTGTGGCACGAGATCAGACATAAATAAGAAATAGTAGCCTAAGATACAAAATAGCTGTACAAAGTCAGCAATCGCATGGGCGCCTGCAGCATAGGTCAAGAGGGTCACGTGACCCCATCATCATACTGTGTGTGTGTGTGTGTGTGTGTGTGTGTGTGTGTGTGTGTGTGTGTGTCACTAGATTCTGTTCAAAACATTTAGTAAATATTAGCTTTAGTTTCAGACTGCTTACTATACTAACTCTCCCTGCCGTGACTGACTGACCAAACCCTCATCTCCATCCCTACCCCCACCGCTGCAAAAGAAAATTCCTGTGGGCGCCCATGAGCAGACGATTTGGATTGATAAACAAAATGGCGATCTGGAGACATTTTCAAGCTGGGATTAGAACGTTAGAGATCTGGAAGTAAAATCGCTAAGTATTTACATTTACTCGCGTCATACAAAAATGAAACGCTGGCAAACTGAGACCTTCTCCCCATCCCACCCCCATGAGTTATGTTGAACCACCATCTGTCTTGAAAATAGAGAGTAATAGACAAATAATAAAAACTCATTTTTACGAGAGGGAATTTGTTCTGCTAAGAGCTCACGTACATAAAAAGAGTATTTAATGTAACAAGATAATTTCAGCAGAGTGCATCTCCCAGAGACATTATTTTGCCTAATTCCATATTATTACAATCTTGCCTCTCATAGCTTGGAACTATTTGGGGCCATGTAAACCATTTGATAACATTCAACATTTCTTTATTATTCATTTTATTTTTACATAGATGATAAATATGTTTTAATTAGCTTGCACTTAGCACAGTACAATCTCGATTCTACTGATGTGTGGTTAAACTATATAAGTATCCTACGTACTTACGTACGTACATACGTACGTACGTACATACATAC
Organism: Potamilus streckersoni; assembly: GCA_016746295.1. NCBI lineage: Eukaryota > Metazoa > Mollusca > Bivalvia > Unionida > Unionidae > Potamilus > Potamilus streckersoni. Next base: position 1,557,594 of record JAEAOA010001352.1, read on the forward strand.
ATACATACATACATACATACATACATACATACATACATACATACATACATACATACATACATACATACACGCACGCACGCACGCGCACGCGCACACATACATACATACATACATACATACATACATACATACATACATACATACATACATACATACATACATACATACATACATACATACATACATGCATACATAGTGAGCAGAATTTGTGATGTCTTTTTTTTATAGTATTGGGGAGAGGGTACCTTTTCATTATTCCCGCAGACCATCCCACTCCTGCTCTTTGCGAAGTTGACGTAACATGCCGATCTCAGGACCTTCCTTTTTACGGTTGTTTAGCTTTAGCGCGTCATATGGAAACGTCAAAATCCTTATCAACATGTTTTTCGCAGATTTCAATGTGCGTGTTTCTCAAAGAAAAAATAACACATCTCCAGTCAACAAGTACGTGTGCCATTTGCTTTAAGTTTCAACAAAAATAAACAAACGAATCGCGATTGATGAAATTATCACGCGTGGGATTCATACCTGTTTAAGTTACTTGCTGTCTGTTATTTCGTGGTAATTGCTATAATAATTATTGCCCCAGTTTTACCTGTACACTTTCAGTGACGTGGATTAGAGGATTCTGCTGGATAGGAACCTTATTCAGTTTCCGTTGAATTTACATGTACAACTTCTACGTCCTGAATTCGAATTTAGGTATATAGGGACGGACTGCAGTATAACCATGGTATATTTTCTTTTTTTTTTTATTCAAGGACACTCATGCTCATTGAATCGTGGGTTGTTGTTATTGTTGCTGTCGTTCATGATGACAATAATGATGACGATGAAAATCACAATGATGACGATAATATAATGGATCTGGAAACTATTTTTCAACAAGGATTGAATAAAAATTAACATCTGTGCGAACTTCAATCAACGACTGCCGGATTGAGAGCTAATCAATTTTAAGAAAGGTTTAGACAACGCCACCAAGGATACTTATATTATTACAAGAGGACATGTTTAGATAAATAGGCCACGATCGCTTACGCTATGAAAAGAGGGACGTTTTAAGACAACTCCGCCACTGACGCTTACGCTATTAAAAGGAAAATGTTTTTAAGTTTGATAATAATCCCGATTCAACTTAGATTTTCCTATATTTGCTACAAAACAATGCACCTAACAAGATTAGGCGCGACATGGTCCCCGAAACAAGCAATCAACACTAAGATTTGAGCCCGTGACCCACCAGAAAATAGTCGTACACTCTACTGTACTGATTGAGAAATGTCGTTTCTATTGGCCTCTAATTATGACGGAAGGAGCAGCACGCAGTGTGGGTATTTACAATGCTTTACCTATTGCCTAATATACCCGTGTCAAATGAAACACAACATAGACACAAATCTGCAGTCGCATAGTGTGCAGATAAGGGGATTGTGCAGTTTGTTAGAATTAATATAGTAAAACACAATTATAAACCCTGATCTGGCAGCTCATGATGCGATGGGATATCTGTTTATACTTTGAAGATATATGCTATTATTACGGTATGTTTAAAATCTTTTGTCATCTTACACTAAAAAGTATCGATATACGTGTTACACAGAAAAAGTTTCTTGTGCAATCAAATTAGGTTTCATGATCTAACTTAAATTAAACATAGATGAGCTATTCATAAGCAAAGAGGTCGTCCGTATTCACTGCAGATTATTGGCCCAGTTACCATTTCAAATCACCGCCAAACCTTTGTTTTACTAAACTCTGAAGGAAGAAATTCTAGAAATTTCTTTCCAAAAGTGAGCAGTATGTGAAGAAGCAAATATAAGTCGTGCAGTTGTCCCTTTTACTTGAACTGATCATGTGATTTATTCATTTAATCAACAACAACAACAAAAAAAAAAAACAACAAAAAAACAACAAAAACAAAACAAAACAAGAGGTGTTCTTGAGAACACTGCTGTGAGGAAGCTTTACATAATCAGAACACTGATATCGATTAACTGTATATACAATCAAAGTTTACATAATTTTGCCACGGACGCTTACGCTATTCAAGGAGTATGCTTTTAGACAACTTCGCCACGAACGCTTACTCTATTTAAGCAGTATTTTTTGACACCTCAGCCAATGACACCTGCGTTATTAAAAGGGGATATTTTTTAGACAACTATAAGAATCTATACTCGCGTCAAACTAAAACAGCATAGACCCAGATCTGCCGTCTGGTCTGGGTCTATGCAGTTTGTTCAGCTAATACGTAGAACACAATATAGATTATGTACTGCCCGAAATTATGCGAAGGCATCTTAAAGTCTATTCTGTTCACACTTGGTTGCAGTATGCGATCATATACGTATTTATTTTTTTATATAGGTCAAATTACAGGAACAAAGTGTCGATATGCAATTCACACCGAAATTGTAGTGCAAATCAAATCGGGTTTCATATTGCTTCAACTGAGCCTACGCCGAGGGATTCATAAACAATAAAGTTGTCTATTTCCTGCAGATTGTTGTCAATAAATGGACGAATTATGATATCAAATCACCGTCAGCGTTTGCTCTGGGGACACAACGATTACACAAAAAGAATCTTCAAAGTTGCAGGGGTCGAAATTGATTACCTACTGAAATTGACGAACATATATCAGTAATCTGCAAGAAAGCTCCAAAACAAATAAACGTACAGGAAAGTATAAGACATTATCTAATGCTAGAGGGTAGAAAAGCCATACAGTACGCATCAATCACGTCCAAAAATTTAATATTTGTCCCGAGGTATGGCATTTATGTGGCCCAACTAGCATTAACAAAGTTAAAAAGCTCCATTTCAGGGTAATCAAAATTGAATATTAAGACAGTGATATTACATATGAAGAACTGTGAACAGAAGTAAACTCTTGAACTCCCGTGTTAAAGGGCTTACATATTATGGTTATTGAGACGTGTGAGATTTCAAATGGCATTAGCCATCAATATTTGCAAGATCATTAGAAAATGAAAGACTAAATATTATTTCAGGAATGTAAAATAGTGGAATAGTTGAAATAGCAAACGATCTAAAAAGCGTCAAGTAACGTCAAAACCCGTTTCAATTCAACCTTTGCATTTTTTAGTACGCTTGAAAAGAATGCAATAACATTTGCTGTTTTAAATAATCGTAAGAGATTAATCAAAGACTGGACTTGTATTACATGTAAATATGCAAGGTGATTATAACTTTTCATTCTACACTTACAACTGGTTAAATTGTTATGCCTGTTTGTTATTTTCTTTGATTTTTTTTTTTCATTTGATCATTCAGAATTTTTATTTACCTACAGCTACAAAGTGGCTTGGTGCAAAAGGTTGTGCCGTGATCTTTGCATCGTCGAAGAAGCTGCTGGCGTCAAAAATGCGTAGATGTAAATAAAAATCGCGGTGGTAAGAGCGCCTAAATGCACGTGGCTATACCTAGTTCAAACTTGCCTCCACAGCACTTGCTACATTTTTATATATTATTGTACAGTGATACAAAAATATGTATTACTGACTTTACTACAGTATTGATGTTATATTCCCTGCATGTTATAACAGGAGAAATTGAGACAATCCTTTTTTTTTTTTTTTTTTTTTTTTTTACCATGGATGTGTCCCGTCATGATTTTCCAGCGGAGAAGGTCTTGAAATGAAAGTAGATTATATCAAAACGTTTACTTTTGAACTTTCGGGATTTTAACCATTTTAGTATTTACTCTATCATTGTTTTGTATGCATTTTTTGTATATACCCAAATTTACTCGGCACTATATAGCCAGGACTGTGTTTATGTGCCGTGAAGCCCTGTACATAATCATTGAATAAGAATCCAGAATTATATCTAAGTATTTAATTTTTTTAAAGCTCAAAAGAGATTCTGGTTAATATGTATGAAGCTTATACAGAGATATTCAATAAATATCACTTGACAGGTGGCAAGATAAAACAGGGGTGTGGTACAGGTAGGTATACCTTCAGACCTGAAATAACACATAATAGTCAATAATAAATAGCATCAATGATTGGACGCAATTGTGATTCTGCCGTCATAATTTTGAAATGCTACATATACAAGTTCATTTTCTATACTTAAATAATCTTGTCTTGATGGTTTCACGAATTATGGTTTCTTTCTTGCCACAGAAACTTGTTAATGCTGCCTCTTGGATTGCAATGAACTGCACTAGCATCAAGTGTGGAAGAAAGAATTACAACAAACTATCTCCATCTTTATAGAATATGCTCAAGTTAGCATTACTGTACAGTTTTGCGTTAACTACAGTCAATGTTACCGCAACCACGTGTTAAATATGGGCACATTCTTCAATAGCCTTATGAAGGCTAAATGTTCAAGCAGAACTCACTTAACATAAAGATATGGGCAAAATCATCTTGATGATGATGATGATGATGATGATGATGATGATGGTGATGATGATGATGATGATGATGATGATGATGATGATGATGATGATGATGATGATGATGATGATGATGATGATGATGATGATGATGAAGGAAAGAGTTCGTGTGGATAATCGGAACGGGGATGGAGCTTTCTTTACTTATTATTTCATTGATGCTATAGTCATCTTCAATTTCACTTTGGTTGAGCACTGGACCAATCTAGAAAATATCTTCGGGGCTTTCGACAAACTTGTCTGCCCCCTCCCCTCCTTAATAAAAATCATGTAAATGTCTCTCAGGTTTCTGGGTGAAGAAGTTTATACCGCAAGTGGTAGTGGAGGGTTGACTACTCTTCGCGATAAACAAAGTAGAGACCACACAGAAAATAACCCCTCATACTATAACGAAACAGGTTGTGTGCTTTCAAGGCATAATTGTGGTCTTATCGGTGCCAAGATTCTTGGAAAGAGCCGCATCTTTAATTAACCTGAAATCTAGCAATTTACGCAATAAAAAAAAATATTTCATGAACTCAAAAGTACATTCACTAAAAATCCTGTTTTCTAGAATCCTGACTTGTTGTTATAATGGAAATTCTGACTTTTGTAGAATCCTGACTTGTTATAACCATAGACCCTTCTGACTTTTTTAGAATCCTGACTTGTTATAACAATGGATCCTTCTGACTTTTGTAGAATCCTGACTTGTTATAACCATGGAAATATTCCAACCCACCCCCATATACGATTTAACAACTTTAGTCACCGTTTAATGGTTACATTAAGGCAATGTTTCTCCATCGCTTTATGTCTTGCTTGAATCCAGCATCCAGAATTAAAAGTGACCTATTCACTGCATGTTATAGAAAACTGTTATATTAATGTCAACAACTACTTTCAGCAAAGTATTTTAACTGGGAATTGAGCACTATTGATACAAACAGTTACAATCATGCAAGTCCGTCTAGACGGATCTTTTACACCTTAAAATTAGGAAATAATTGAATCATCCATCCACTGTGGGCATGGGTTATCTCCAACGATTTGGTAAACATTTGTGTTACATCGTAGGCCGAGTTGTTAGGTTTCCGTTGTAATTTGTTTTTACTTCCGCTAGAATTTATTTTTTGAATGTACCCGCAATTGAACTTAATGAGTAATCGAGATTTCTGATCTTTTATATATAGTCCTTCCTCAGCACTAAACGGACATGCTGGTCATGCAGTTTGACTTTAAAGATGCATAAAGCACCTCAAATATCACAGCAGACTAACAAGTTAGAAACATAGATCAAAATTTGGCTTTATTAATAGTCAAATTCTATCTTCCTTTCGGCATTGGTAGGGAAAGAATACCTGGATGTAGTTTGGTCGGTACACATACTGAAGGACTACCTGGTAAAGCGTGAGTTTATCCGTGAAACTGATTATTTCCCATTGAAATGGCTCTAGACGACGAAATCGCAAATCGGCGTCTGTTGGGGTGTTGTTGTTGTTTTTGTGGGACTTAACGCCATTAATTAGCACACGATAGGCTATAAATGGCGGCCAGTAATAATGGCACAGGAAGAAACCGGGAAATCCGCGGAAAGAACCACCGACATACGAGAAGCTAGTCTGGTTTTGCAGGAGCAGATATTTTTAATACAGCATAATATTTGAAACAATAACAAGGCCGTCGATATGCTGTCTAAGATGATTAGTAAATGGCTATTTTAGCAGTGTAAAGTTTTAGAAGTACAACGCTCAGAAATCTATCTTATAGTGGTGGCAATAAATATTACTATTTTCATATACATGTATATACCAAGGGCGGGTCCAGTTATATTGTTTAGTATTATGTAATAGGGGTTGGGTGAAACATGATCCTTTGGTAGCTCCTTTGGTCAGTAGATGTGAGTATTGATCAGGAACATTGTGCATTTTAAGTAGGCATTGGTCTTGGTTAGTTAAGGTGGGCACTGGTCAGTAAGACTGTTTATGGTCAATAGATGTGGGTGTTGGTCAGTAAACCTGTGTACTGGTTAGTAAATGTAAATGCTGGTTAGTGTATGAGGGTGCTAGTCAGTGAGAGTGTTTGATGGTAAATAAATGTAAATGATAGTAAGTGTATGTGCTGATCATTAAGATATCATGTTGGTCAGAAGTCTTGTGCATTATTCGGTTTGACTGAGAGATGGTCAGTATGTGATGGTGATGGTCAGTAGAAGTATGTTAAACATATGTGCATTTGTTACATCCCTAGACTGGCCTTTACTGTTGAACCTATTGATATTTTAAACACATCTTTCTCCATTTCCCCCGCCTGATCCATAATATTAATTCAAGGGACAATTTTAGCATTACTTTTTGCCTGTCCTTAGGCAGCCCATAATGTTAAACTTATAAACTAATGTTAAATTCCGACTGGTTCGCCACTGGTCTAATTGTAACCAAAAGCCCCCCCCCCTTACTTTTTATATTTTAGCCTTGATCTGCTATGATTTCTTTCACAGCTTAACCACATCTTTAATTAACTGTTTTGAGTATCTACAGTTCCTATGGTTCGCATGTCGAATCGTTCATTTTAAAGTGCATCTTGTATTATTCCAGTTTAATAATTTCGATGAAAAATGAAACTGAATATATAAGTATAAAAAGGGTGGTATAGAAAAATTATTGACTATTCGAAACCATATTATCTGAAAATACTACAATAAACATGAAACTTTGTTTCACATTTCATCTTAAATCTCACGATATACAACTGCATATATATATATATATCTATATATATATATATATCTATATATATATATATATATATATATATATATATATATATATATATATATATATATATATATATATATATATATATATATGTGTGTGTGTGTGTGTGTGTGTGTGTGGAGACAGAGAGTTTCACAGACAAATTTATATACCTTATGCAGATAATTTACAATTTAATTGTGGAGTATGGGCATTGAACAGCATTCTCTGTACTTT